>CM076569.1:757008860-757253130 GCA_034641835.2 Pinus albicaulis
AGTTTTAAACCATGTCAGGAGAATTTTCATGAATGGAAGGAGAAACTTATGAAAAGTAGGGAAATAATATGGAGAAAAGGGGGAGTAATTGAAGGTTAGTTATGAGTGGGAGAAAGGGGAAAAAATGATGGTTTCTTCAGCAGTTTCTTACAAGAAATCAGCAGAATTTTAGAGTATGAGATGAGAACAGAAATGAGGATTTTGGACAAAGGCATGAGGCCTTCAAGGAGTCTTCAAAAGCCAACAATTTTTGTTGTGTAACCGGCTCAAAAAATAGAAGAAAAGAGAGATATGAACGCCTTAGAAATAAGCCACTTTGAGGGGGCAACCTCCAATACATTACATAAATGAACAATTCTTGGATGATACAATTTACAAAACCTCCTTTCTATATATAGGAGTCCATGGGGCCATAATGTAATCACAATTATTTTGGGCCTGATAATCTAGCCGACCTAACAATAATAATTTAAGGGCACAATAATAACAATATGGGGGTTACAGGAATACGATAATAACAATAAGGGGGTTACACTAACAACAATAAGGGACTATACTAGTAATGTAGGGACCTAACATGCCCCTCTCCTTCAAAAAGTGTTATCCTCAATGCTTGAGTAGCTCTGGGTGCTTCTGTATAAAATTCTCATCCTCCCATGTAGAATCTTCAGTGGGTAAGTTCTTCCACTTGATGAGATACTCTGAAATTGATCGATTTAGTAGTTGTCGAGTTCTTGTTTCCGTGACCGCTTCAGGTTCCAATATGATTTTTCCTTCCTCATCAAGTTCTAGCAATATTGTTTGAACTGGAAGATTTTCACCTATAACCTTCTTTAAGCACGAAACATGGGCTTGGATGTACTCGCGAAGAAGCGAGATCAATTTGTATGCCATAGTGCCAATCTTTTGCAACACCTTGTAAGGACCATAGTATTTTGGCGATAATTTATTATCCTTCTTAGCTTGCTTGAGGGACATTTGTTTATATGGTTGTAGCGGTAAAAATACCCAATCTCCTACATCAAAACTTCTCTCGCTGCGATGTTGATCTGCCTGTTGTTTCATTCGATTTTGTGCCAAATTCGGGTTATCCTTTAAGAGTTGGAGAACTTCTTGCTGATGCTCGATGTGATCTTCCACTGCTTGAACCTTCGAATTTTCCCTTAAAGATGATGTGATGGATGGTGGATGATATCCATAAAGTGCCATAAATGGGGTCATTTTTGCTGCAGTATGGAAGGAAGTGTTATACCACCATTCGGCGAGAGGTAACCACTTGACCCATTGTGTTTGTTTATCAGATACAAAACAACGAAGATATCCTTCCAAACATTTATTTACTATCTCAGTTTGACCATCAGGTTGAGGATGATAAGATGAGCTATGAGCTAATTGAGTACCCAAACAAGAAAATAACTCCGTCCAAAAATTTCCAGTAAAAATGGGATCTCTGTCGCTCACAATAACCCTTGGGCTTCCATGTAACTTTTGAATTTTGTCCATAAATGTAGTAGCAACTGTACTTGCTTTAAATGGATGAGATAATGCACAAAAGTGTGCATACTTGGTAAGTCTATCAACTACCACCATGATGACATTCTTGCCTTCGGACTTCGGTAAACCTATGATAAAATCCATTGAAATCTCCTCCCAACGTTGACTTGGAATGGATAAAGGTTGTAGAAGTCCCGGGGTCTTAATTGTCTCCACTTTGTTCTGCTGGCAAACCAAACATTCCGCCACAAACTTTTGAATATCAGATTTAAGGCCATCCCAAAAAAATTCTTTCTTCACCCTGTGGTAAGTTTTTAAAAATCCTGAGTGTCCTCCTAAAGGAGAAGTGTGCAATTCCAGAAGAATATTTTGTTTCAGTTGGGAATTCTTACAAAGATATAAGAGATCTTTGTACCATAAGGAATCATTTTTCCAACTAAATGTATCAGATGTACTAGGATCTTGCTGCAACTTTTGAATGAGTGTCCATACATTTTTGTCCTTCTTCCATTCATCTCTTGCTTCAGTTATCCAATCTGGTTGGATAATAGAAATGGCACAAAGCAATGCTTCCACCTCTTCATTCTTTCTTGAGAGTGCATCTGCAACAACATTAAGCTTTCATTTTTATAGATTATTTCAAAGTCATAACCCAACATCTTTGTGACCCATTTTTGCTGCTCTTCTGAAGATAGTCTTTGTTCCAAAAAGTGTTTAAGACTATCATGATCCGTTTTTACCTTGAAGTGTCTTCCCATTAGGTAAGTTCGCCATTTCTTTAGTGCATGTAGTATTGCTAACATTTCCTTCTCATAAATAGGTTTCTGTAAATACTTTCCTTTGATTGGACGACTTTCAAAAGCAATGGGTCTTCCTTCCTGCATTAAAGCTGCACCAATTCCATTTCCTGAGGCATCACATTCCACAATAAAGGTTTTTGTGAAGTCTGGCGTAGCTAAGACCGGTGCTAGGCACATTGCCTCTTTAAGATGTTCAAAGGCCTTAGTTGCTTGAGGAGTCCATGAAAATGCATCTTTCTTCAATAATGTTGTTAGAGGTGCTGCTATTCTCCCATAATTCTTAACAAACTTGCGATAATAGCCTGTTAACCCGAGAAATCCTCGCAACTGCTTTATTGTCTTGAGGACTTTCCATTCCTTAATGGCTTTAATTTTGTTAGGGTCTACTTTAACACCCTCGTGAGATATAATATGACCCAGATATTCCACCTCTTGTACTCCAAAGAAACATTTGGATGTTTTTACATATAATTGTTTCTCCTGCAATAGTTTGAGCACCCTGTCAACATGTTCAACATGATCCTTCCAAGACCTGCTGTAGATTAGTATATCATCAAAAAATACTAGCACAAATTTTCTAAGGAAGGGTTTGAAAATGGAATTCATCAACCCTTGAAATGTAGAAGGTGCATTGGAAAGGCCAAAAGGCATGACCAAAAATTCATAATGACCCTCATGAGTTCGAAATGCTGTTTTTGGAATATCTTCAGTCTTCATTCTAATTTGATGATATTCTGAACGAAGATCCAACTTGGTAAAATAAATTGCTCCATGTAATTCATCCAATAATTCATCAATCACAGGAATGGGAAATTTATCTTTAATGGTGAGCTTATTGAGCTCCCTATAATCCGGACACATTCGCCATCATCCATCCTTCTTGTGTACCAATACTACAGGAGCAGAGAAAGAACTTTGACTAGGTTGAATTATACCCGCCTCTAACATTTCTGCAATCATATGTTCAATTTTGCTCTTTTGGAAGTAAGGATATCTATAAGGCCTGATGTTTGGAGGAACACTTCCTGGAATCAAATGAATAGCATGATCATGATCACGAATAGGTGGGAGTCCTTTGGGAGTTTCAAACACCTTCGAATGATTGTCCAAGACTTGTTGGAGATCTGCAGAAATAGATGATTTTGATGTTGGAACTTCTAGTGAGCATAATTGTGCAATTACGCCTCGTTGTTCTTTCTTTAGAAGCTTTGTCATGCCATTAGAGCTTATTATCCTTCCTGGCTTCCCTTCAATACCCAGTAGTTCGACTTCCTTTCCTTCTGAAAAGAATTTCAAGAAAAGTTCTTGAAAATTAAAAGCTACCGTCCCCAAAGATTGTAACCATTGTACTCCTAGTACAACATCAGCACCTCCCATAGGAATGGAAAGCATTGGACTAGTCAATACATATTCCCCCATGGTTAGCTTGATATTATGGCTTTTTCCAGAGAAATTTATAGTTCCTCCATTTGCAACCATCACTTGACATTCTGGTGCTGGGTATAGGAAACAATTTAATTCCTTGGCTACCTTACAATGAATAAAATTATGGGTGCTACCTAAATCAATCAACACTATTACCCTTTTCTTCTTGATCTATCCTACTATCTTGAGAGTTTGAGGAGTGGTAATTCCGGCCAGTGCATTACATGATATGGTCGGATTCATTTCTTCCTCTTCTATGGCTGGTTCCTGGTGTATATCCTCTTTTTTTTCATTTTCTTCTTCTTCTTCACAATCTATGTAAAATAATTTCTTTTCAGCACACTTATGACCTTTAGTGTATTTGCTATCACAACTGTAGCAAAGCCCTTTTGCTCTTTTTTCTTCCAATTTTTGTGGTGTCAACCTTGTAGGTTGTGGAAATTTAGGCGTAGAAACACTTCCTTCTTTATAGAATTGAGTGGTAGGCTTCCTTGTCGCCATAATTTTACATTCAACTTTTCTTGCCAACCTGAATGCCTTCTCCAATGAATCGGGTTCCAAAACGCGAACTTCATGTTGGATGTTATCCTTTAAAGTGCCTATGAAGAGATCAATCCTGTGTTCCTCTGGAATATCAGTTACCCTTATATTCAATTTTGGAAGTCCTCAATGTGCTGCCCCACTAAACCCTTTTGTTTGAGATTTATCAATTGGCTAAAGAAGGTGTTGCTCTTTGTATCCTCATAATGTGCTATCATTTCCTCGGTAAAAATTGACCAAGTGACAATTTTTTTACGGGAGCAAAGCCATTGATACCATACAAATGTATTTTGTTCTAAATGTAAAGTTGCAATGCGTACCTTTTGTGTGTTTTGCACGTTATGGAGATCAAAATATTGCTCCATCTGTAATATCCATGTTACAGGATCCTTTCCATCAAACTTCCTCATATCCATCTTTGGAATATGGTGGTTCTTCCCGCCAACATTAGAGTTTATGAAATCACAATTAACATTTATTTTGTTCTCATCATGAGGTTCTTCTACCATCTTTTCACCATTAGGAAACCTTTCTTGTATAAACTTTGTCAAACCTTCCATGTCTGCTTTTAGAAAATTCTTCATGTTTTCCATTTTCTCATCGATCTTAGCTTCCATGTCATCAATATTAGCTTCCATGCCCACTTCCATGCCATCCATCTTAGCTTCCAAACCATTCATCTTAGCTTCCACGCCTTTCTTCAAACCATCCATCTTAGTTTCCATGCCTTTCTTCAAAACTTCCATTTCATTTTTTGTTGTTCTTTACGAGAGCGAAATTTGTTGTTGCACTTGCTCTTGTAATTTTGATAGATCATGTTGCAATTATTCATCTTCATGAGTCATGGTAGAGCCTTCTGAAAGCTTAATGGGTGTTGAATTCTTTTTAGGCGCCATTTTAGAATCCAATATTGATACCTTTTACTTGCTTTGAGGAGCTCGATATTGAAATTGAATTATCTCTGTAATTGAAAATCTTAAATATCTGAAATTAAGCCCTATAGTAGCCCTCTGAAGCTTCTTTCAAATGCCACAAGTCTGATCTAATTTGGATTCCCCAAGACAAAGTTGTGTCCAATCTCCCACAATGACCTAATTTTGGACTGGTTCAGTAGAGAAAACTTGTAGGACTTGCCACGTGTCACTGTTTCGTCCTTTGTCTCTGAAATTGATAGCAAAGAAACTACAGTCCGTGTACTTGTGAAAAAATTTTACAGCACTCAAATCCACTGCCCAGAGAGAGAATTATTGAACTTTTCCCACAATCACCTCTTTGAGATGAAATTCAGGAGCCTGAAAAAGCACTACCTTCCACAGATCATATCTCCAAAAATATTGCGAACCAAGCTCTGAAATTTTTTGACAAATTTCCTCAGGATTTCAGCTTCGCACCCTAAAAATTTCAGCTTTTGAAACTTTGTAGAAAAAAAAGTTATAGCGAAAATTCCACGATGACCTGTTTGGAGCAGCGAAACCCTAGAATCCAAAGCTCCGATACCAAATGTTGTGTAACCAGCTCCAAAAATAGAAGAAAAGAGATATCAACGCCTTAGAAATAAGCCACTTCGAGGGGGAAACCTCCAATACATTACATAAATGAACAATTCTTGGATGATACAATTTACAAACCTCCTTTCTATATATAGGAGTCCATGTGGCCATAATGTAATCCTAGTGGGCCACAATGTAATCCTAGCCGACCTAACAATAATAATTTAAGGGCACAATAATAACAAAATGGGGGTTACAAGGGTACAATAATAACAATAAGGGTTACACTAACAATAATAAGGGACTATACTAGTGATATAGGGACCTAACAATTTTTAACGTGAAATTTGTTCCTTGAAGCCTCAAAAAGTTTTAGCCACCTTTTGCTATAACAAAATATTATGAGTGGCTAACATAAACCATAAGAACCATTAGATTCCATTCAATGCAAAAAAATGGGCAAATTTTGGGCATAATGCAAAAAACAAAAATGTATATTGCGCCCAATGTAGGCTCTAGAAAGAGACAATGCATTTTGTATGCAAGTAGCCTTCAATTTAGTTGCTATGCAATGCAATTTTCGATATCCAAGGGTGCGTTGCCCTCTTTGGGAGCAGAATTTACCCTAGGGTCCCAAAAATCCTAAAAAATTTGCAATTAATGGAAATAAAATGATTACTGAATGAAAGAGAGGGTTCATATTACTAACCTGGATCAAACGACAATGAAATCCGTCCACAGAAACGATCATAATCAGCGGCTGAAGTTCAGGGGAAAAATCAGGTTCAAAGCTCCAAAATGAAAATGTAACTATGGAATGGTAAAAATGAATAGTAAAACACTTTTTAATAGTCATCTAATTGTTTGAAAATTATATTTATTGCTATGACTATAGTTTTATTATGTTTTTTATCATGAAACAGGTATTTTTAATCCATTTGATGTTGTTTTTAACAGGTCTTACAATTGATGAATAGATTAGTCGTGCAGATTTATTTCAAGAATGATTTGACCACAAAGCATACTTTTTCTCCTTGTTTTTCGAGCTTTGTTAAAAATGAAAAAGGATTTGAACCGCACTTTTATCTCTTTTTCGAGCTTCAATAACAACGAAAAAGGAACCCCTGGAGTCTTCTTTTAGCTCTTTTTAGACTCTGATAATATGAAAATATTGCCGAGCACTTGTCTTTTCGAGCTCGTAAAAGTAAATGAATTGATATCTACTCAGTATAAGTTTAATTCTTTTTCGAACTAAGATAGATTATTTACAAAAAAGGAATACCTTGGTCAAACATGGCCAAAGAGGTTCTCTCAAATATTATTTTACACTTTTTCGGATCTAAGCGACAACTTTACGAAAAAGTACCTTTGGAGTTTTCTTTCGTCCTCTTTTTCAAACTCTCTAAATATGAAAAAGGACCGGGCTATCACTGTCGTTAAGCTTGTTAAAACATAAAATAGAAACGGGCTTGTCGATCATGGCAAGAATCGAGTTTCATTCATCACTAGACTCTTTAAATTATTAAATATCGATACATTATTCGCCCGAAGGGTTGAATTATAGATCAAGCAAATGTTGTCCTCCTCAAGCTTGTTTAAAAATAAAGAGGTATTGGTCGACAAATGATCGAGCAAAATTTGGGAAAGTGAACAGAACTTTTTACGGTAGCATGTCACTCTTGAGCATGACACTTAACTCCATCACCGTGACTGTTTGGGTTGGGTAATCTTCTTGACGGTTCATTCATAGCTTTAGTTCATCATACCTTCACTTTGGTTTTGGGTCAATGCTGCCAACTCGTCTCAATGTCACCGATATGTTCAAGAGAATTCATCCAGTGAATACTCATCCTTCTGCAATACTCATAAACCTTCATTCTCATGACAGTCATCCCTGAACATTGCTATATCAAGTCATACCTTTGTCTTCGAAATCAGTAACTCCCGTTTCGCAATAAGGTGGCTTCCTATCGACGAAAAATCATTATCCAGGAAGTTCACTTAGAAACATTATATTCCAGTACCATGAGGCTTGTTACAACATCGACAAGATCCTCGCTTTCGGATTTTTGACCGAAATATTTTGTTTGGAATTCGACATCAAATCATCTATTCACGCCTTACGAAATGTACTGCAGTACCTTGAGGGCCATTAACATCAATGTGGTTCTCTTGCGTTTGTTAATATCTCACATTATTAGCTGGTAATCAAATGATGTCTTTCCATGTTCGACTACAAATCATATATTCACATGGCTAGACTTGTACCTGAATGATTGAGTGAACAAGATAAGAAGACCTCGGATCTAGTTTTAGCCATCTGGGCTGCGATTTCAGGATTGTTGTACACATCATCTGTACAGTGACCTTACATACAGATCATCATCCGAACATGGGCCTATATCTGTTGGCATGTCGGTATTGGGCATCATTCCAATGTAGATGACTTTCTGAATTATGCACATGTTATTAGATTGTTTAAGTGCTGAACATAGGAATGCCTACCCTCAACAATTATGATCAAGAGGATATATCATGATGTAATGTATTTTAATATTGATGCAGGTCACCACTCCAATTCATCTCTAGCCCATCATAGTGTAAAGCATCTCAATCAAAATATTGTTATTATTATTCTGACTTCATGCTTCAGGGTGAAATTGTTATAGGTCAATTTGGGCACCATTCCCAATGACCTGGTTAACTGGACATCATCTCCAGGACCAATGAATAGGGTCTATCATCCCCTATCATTTTAGTTGTTATATGCCCTAAGAAAAAGAACAAGACAAATCATCCATGAGTTTCATCTGCAAAGATTTGAAGTTTATAATATATCATATGAGATCTCACCAATGCTACCTCTAAAGGGACTAAGTGCGTTGCATATGCAAGTAGCCCCACTCAAGGGTGCTCTGCAAAGCACTTCCCGACATTCAAGGGTGCGTTGGTCACATTGGGAGCGAAATTCTCATTGTTCTAGAATCTCCACTTGGCCAGTGCCTTCTAGAAGCGTTCACATGTGTCAAAATTTGAATCCATGTGTCCATTTGCTACCTCTGAGACTGGGAACATGTCTTTCCTATTATTATAAAGTCATTGATTGTAAAAATACCTTCAACTCCTCTATAAATTGAGCACAAATCCTAGTGCTTGCTAAGGAAGAATTTGAGTAGAGAAATGCTGGTGGAATTTCAATTGAGGAATTGATTTGAGTGACATGCTGCTAGAGAGATGTGCATTGTGATGAGGCTGGGATGCTGTTGGAGATGGTGACACTAAATCAATCACTGGGTTATAACCTCCACTTCTATACATTAATAAAGGTTGTTGCTTACTTTCCCACATATGTATCTGTATAAGCTCATGTGTTTCATATTATGAATTCTTATTTGATGCATATGGTTCATGTTTTATTGATTTAACTGAATAACTTGAATAGAAATATGTATTATTGCTATCTTTTGTTGTTAAGTGTTCATCTTTGTAGAGAATATTTTTGTGACTTAGCTCATATTTGAAGCTACAGCAAGAGCGACAGAAGGAGAATAGGAAGCGCTTGGATTCCAAGTAAGTTCTTTGATCTGTTCGGTGTGCTTATTTACAATTAGGAAAAGTAGTTGTAGAGTCTTTAACCTGTTGTTCTAGATGAGCACTACATCTAGGGAAGAATGTTTTATCCGTAATCCATAATTCCGCATAACAATCATCTAGGAAGAATTTTGTTAAAAATGCATATGAAATTTCATAAATGATGGGATAAGTTGGCATGCGTTCCAAAATAGTAAATGATCCACCCACCCTCTATGTCAATGCACAATGACTTGGTGGCTCCAAAGCCACATGATTGTGCTTGGTGGACATTGTACAAATAATGGAATTTGTTACATATTTCATTGGCTCAACATGAGAAATAAAAGGTGGGATAGGATTAGGTGATGAATTTGGTGAGGGATTTCCATATGCAAGTTTATCAATGGTGTTGATGCATCCTTCATGAGGGAGTTTCGTGACCGAAAATAATGAATATAACACACAATTCATGGTATATATGTAATCACTCCCAATGAATATATTTTAGTCCTATGTATTGTTCATGAATAACACATTAATAAATACTATTTTACCTCCTAGATTAGTTGTGAGATAAGAAATATCTCCATTGGGTTACATATTTTACCATTAAAGGCTCATAATTTGGTCATTGGTGGGATAAGAGGGAGATTCAAGGTTCTCCGATGTAGATAAGGACATGATATACAAGGATTCCCCTTGATTTACTAAAAAATGATGAACATAGGAGGGAAAAATGGTTCCCATCATGTTAACTCATATTTGCAATGGGGTGGGACAAGGACGATAAGCATATACATAATTTTCCATATCAAAGGTGATGGCATGATAATTTGTTCGATGTCTATTATTTTTTATTTATAAAGTGAAAGTCTAGTGAATGACATGTTAGTAGAAGTGGAAGGGATGCCCCCTGGCCTTGATAAGTCTTTCCTCGAAGAATTATATCAATTAGAAGGGGGACGTATATGAAAAAAATGAGTTGAAGTCAAGGGAAGGGTTCCTATGAGGTAGAAGGAGCATAAATAATTTTTTTGTAGTGTGTGCTATCTAAATGAAGTTCTTGGACTAGTTTGAGACATTAATGTAACACAAATAGTCCCCTTAAGGTGCTTTATGGGTATGAAGTGTACAAGCATAGCCTCTAGGATTACTTTAGGGAGGTATGGTTTTTAAAATTTATACTTTAAACCACCTTAAAATTATTTATGAGATCACCAATGTCTTCTAGTAATTGAGAGCTTTCCAATGATATAAACTTCATCACATTTTTAGCTCTAGACACAAAGTTATGGTGCTCTAAAGATTTACCTCCCTTAGGTCCATGTCAACATCCATACCATTGACATGTGGTAGTCCTTTGACCATGTGTCACAATTTTACAATTTTAAAACAACTAACATGTGGCAAACACATGGTAATCCCCTTCCCACATGCCACCATCACATAGGGCCACATCTCCATTCATACATGTTAGCCTACCAACTTGCATTCATATCTAGAAAATTTAGTAAAGACACATTCATAAAGGTTATGGATCTCCGATATTTTAAATTTCCACTTTTCCATATTCATATAGAATTTCCAAACCTTCCAAATCCATCCAATGAGTGAAAGTGCTCGATATTAAAATCTAGAAAAATCTTAAAAGTCCAATTTAACAAAAAGCTAGATTTTCATATTTCCACTATATGGAACACTTGCCATATGAGTCATCTCCACCTTGACTGCCACCTGACCTACACTTCAACACCAATACAATTCATTATCCATGTCACCATCCTAGCACATCATATCAGTCAACATTGGTCAACTTCTTTTCATTTGAATAACCAATTTTCATTAGGTAAAATTTCAGCCTAAAAGTGCCCATGAAATTTTCATGTACATAATATGTAAGCAAATCAAAATCCTTTAAATTTAAAAAGAGGTACATGTAAATATTTGGATGGAAAAAAACTATTTTTTTTAATTATATTTTTGGCTTCTCTCCTTTTAGGTTTACTCAAATTTCAAGTGTAGACACTCGTTGAGAAGATCCACATTGATAAAAATTGAAGATACATTTAAAAAGTGCATTGAACACACTTTTTTTAATGTATCTTCAATTTTTATCAATGTGGGTCTTCTCATAAGTATGAAAAATTGGTACTCGTTAGATGTGGAATTTAATTTTGCATCCAACGAGTGTATACACTTGAAATTTGAGTAAACCTACAAGGAGATAAGCGAAAAATATAATTAAAAAAGGTAGTTTTCTTCTTTTCCCTTCAAAATTCATAACTCTTATTTTATTATTTTTCCTTAGGATGCCACTTTTAGGATGAAATTTCCTCTAATGTCAACTTTATATATTCATTTATATCCATCCAAATTTGAAAAAAATCTAAAAAAACCATTTTTATAAAACCTTGGATTTTCTAACATCCAAATTCCAAATAACTTCCACGACATGCACTGCATCTGTAGCACATCAATTATTTTGTACTACAATTCCACATTGACATCCCATATTAGAAATACATGCCATCCAATCCCATCCATTGTGCCATGTTAGTGTGAAATTTTAGCATGTCTCTTCAACATGTCATTTGGACACCATGTAACTCCCACTTGGTCTATCCAATTGGCATCCAGATCTAGGTTTTTCAAAATGGTTGGAATTATAATTTCAAAATCTATTGGAACATTAATGTCAATATTCCTTCACTCTAGGTTTTTTCACTATGAGTTTTTCCATTTGGGCCATCCATCATCCGAGTTTTTCATAAATTCCATTTTTAAGAGGTTAAAGATGCCCTAATATCCATATATTAATATATCTAGAACATTGAGTTCTCTCATTAACTCTGTTGAACCTCAAATTACCCTCTCTTTGATAGTTTTCTCACCTTTTTTCCCTCACTTTCTCATAAGATTACAGACCTCAATCAGTGATAAATTCTATGTTTTGTCTTAAGGATGCATTAAAATGATTGCCATATTATATTTTCATGCTCTTGCTATTTAGATATATTTTTGCAATATAGCTACAGAATGCAGCTTTTTTTGCAACTAACTGTGGATTCTGTAGCTACTCTCATGGTTTAGTAGGTTCCAGGTGTCCACTGAAGAAGTGGACCACATGGGTGTTTTTAGAATCATTCCTACATGGATTCTATCCTACTCACTCATTCTAGGTCGATAGAAAAGTGAGCCTAAAATCATGGTCAAAGATGGAGTCAGAGGACGTTCGCAAAAATTAGTAGGACTCTTGATTTTGTCTTCGTATCAAATCAAGGAGTCTAACATCCCTATTGCAATTATAATAGCCACCCATAGCTAGTTTTACTCATAAAAAATTATGTAATTTTTCTTTAAATATCGGTTGCATAGAACCAAGAACACAGTTCAGAATTTTAGTGTTAAACTCGGGCTTTTTGTTGATACTATGTATTCTGAATTCACTCTTTCATAATATGAAGTTTATGCTGCCAATGATTGCTTGATTACATCCGTAATCAGTTAGCAGTTCAACCACATCAGTTGCAGAGGGCCCCTGCATCTGAAGGAGGTTTTTCATTTATGTTTTTAGCTTAATTTCATTACTTTGTTTTTCAACAATTCTATTTTCTAATTAGGTGTATGCTTAATTTCAGTTTTTGAGCAATAACATAGTGATAAATCACAAATGTGCAACTTTTCTCTTCCAAGATATTTCGAGAAGATAGATAAATTTGTTTTCCAATCGAATTAATATTGAAGAATTAAGAAGACACAGTTGCCTAGTTTCCTTACTGTTTTGTCATTCATTTCTCAGAATAGGATGTCAGTTAATTGTGTTCATGGATGTTCCTAAATTGAATAGTTGAATGTCTAAATCATACAGTGATTGAATTTACTCAACACATTTTTATTTACTTTCTAGGAATTTAGAAACTAAGGTGTAATTGACTTCTTAAACAACACTTCAAGAGGGTAATGCTTCATATTGAATGATTGAAGAAAGTCAAATACACATTAGTTGTTTATGCTTTCACATTTTTCTTTCAGATCCTCACTTAGTTGTATCACTGATATTCCTAAAGATCATTCCAAGAAGGTTGATTCAGTCATACTTCCTAAATTAGATGAATGAATGTTTAATGAATGCAATTAATGAGTTACCTTTTGCATGATTTATTTTATTTTCTAAATCATCGAGTGTAATTGGTTGCTTGACACCATTTCAAGAAGATCATGCTTCAAAATTGAATGTTGGAGTAACTAAAGATACATTAGATGTTTTTCTTTGCTTATCGTTTTAGGACATTAGGATTTAAAGTACAGAAAGTTGCTTAATACATCATTTCAAGAAGGTCAGACTTCAAAATTGAAGGTTGGAGTAACTTGAAGTACATTAATTGATTTCATTTTCTGTCTTTACTTTCAAGCACTGCAATTTCATTCGTAGACTTAGATCCATGGAATAGGACTAACAATAAGATCAACTAGATGCTTTGTTTTCCAAACTAGGTTTTTAACTAATCAATAGTTTTTGGTTTATTTTTATTAAAATTAGATTAATTTAGGAACACTTCCTTTTCTTTCTTCTTAAAATATTATTAGATTCATTTAAACCTTTCCATAGTTTTAGATTAACATTCTTAAAAATCAAGGAACATAAACCCCCCCAAAAACAACATAAAATGCAACAACAAAGTAAGAAAAAGGTTAGATAAGTACATATAGTACATCTATACTTCATCAATATACAAATCTTGGTTGATAATTTATGCAAGAAATTTAGGACACTAAATTGACTAAACATTTTGGTGCCGTTGTCGAGGAAGTGTAATTAGGTGACCTCATTTCTTACATAAAAAAAATGATAAGCGTAGGGAAAGAGACTCTAGGGGCAGATTCATAGCTAGAGGCACAACACTCACTCCACCAAGACTACGAAGTGATACACCTCCATCTCAAACCCATATTGCATATTTCACTGGCCATAGACTTCCTAAAATTCTAAGGTCAGAAATCCAATTAGGAGGATCTCCTACTTCATCCACAGAGACAGTCTTAGAGGAAGAAGATCCCAGGACTCCAACAAAAGGAGTAACCTTTTTCACTTCTACAGGGGAATATATTCTAGCCGAAGAGTTAGAAATCCTTAGTGGAGAGGAAGAATAAGAACCTTTCTTCAACATACCATTAATAGAGGAACCAGAGGAGCAGTTAGCCCTGCAGATTGAATCTTATATCAGCTCTGAAGAATCTATAATGGCAGGAAGAGGAGAAGAAGGAGGAGAGAGAGAAGGAGAAATTTTTAATGGAGAAAATTTACTAGTTGGAGGAGGTAGAGGTAGAGGAGGAGATAGAGGAAGAGGTAGAGGAAATGCAGAAGGAGGTGGAGGTAGAGGAAATAGAGGAACTGAGAGTTCTTTTGGATTCCCTATAAATGATGAAGAGACAAATGCTACCATAAAAAATATCTCACCTTCTATTCTCCCAAACTTTCATGGATTGAAAAGTGAAGACCCTGAAACCTTTTTGTTTGAGTTTGAAGTCTTTTCCAGAAATTGTGATTATTTACAAGACTCTCAAAAACTCAAACTGTTTCCTTCAACATTGAAAGGAGCAACTCTAAAATGGTTCATGAGTCTAATCACTAGGTCTAGTAGGGCATGGAACGATATGAAGAGAGCATTTCTAGAAAGGTATTTGGATTTTTGCATACCTATTAATCACAAGGAGGAAGTGTTTAAGATGATGCAAAAAGAGGATGAAAATTTGGAGATTTACTTGAAAGATTCAACTAACATAAAAAGAGAAAAAATGGAAAATCTAGATCAAGACACTTTAAAATCTCTTTTGTTGAAAAAAATTAGAGATGAGTGGTAGATATCCTTAACATGAAGGGGAAGGGGGACATCTCTCAACTCCAATTACTTGATATTGGGGAACTATGTATTAATCTCTCAAGAGGAAAATAAAAAACTAGGAAAGGTCGAAGAGATCTTGCTCTTACTAGGGTAAATAAATCTACAATTCGAACAATGAGTAGGGAAAAAAATGGAAATATGCTTGATGAATTTAAAAGAGACATTTTAGGGAGTCTTAGTGGACAGATAGACACCCTTAAGTTACAAAACAAGTAGAAAGCCGAGACTGATTCTTTAGCTATTTTCTGTCCCAAATGCAGAAAGAAGCATGCTTTGAGAGAATTTCCTCTTGAAGAAAAAATCATAGAAACCTATAGGATTTGTTCAGAAAGTCATCAGACTAAGAATTTTCCTTCAATTCATGGTCTTAAGGTTGTTTTTCATGAAGAAACAACTTCAAATCCAACATAATCTCTTTGTTTTGTCTCTAGAATACCATGGCAGGGGCCACAAACTCAAGGGTTTAACAATCAAATGTATACTCAACCCCCACCAAACTGGAATTCTTGGCAGAAATCTTGGCCTCAATCTCAACCTCAATCTAAATCTTGATCTCAAGGAATGCTAAATCCCTATGGAAGATTCTCTTAGTATTATCAATATCCACCATCATATCCAAATTATCCTCCCCAAAAAAGTCAACAACACTAACTGCAAAACCAAAACCAAAATCCACAACTCTCACTACCATTCCCTTAGAGACCAAATCAGTTATCTACATACCCATTACCAAACCACAACAATAAAAATCCTCAGAATAGCTATATGATAGAAGGATAGCAATTTCCAACTTACATGATTACTCCTCTAGATCTTAATGATGTCAAACTTATATCTGGTAGGATATTAGAAAATAAAAATCCTTCTATAGTCATTTAAGAATAAGACAATTCTTAGGAAGATTCTCTACAACCCAATAAAAGTTTTGAAGAAGAAATATCTCTTCAAAACCAAAATTCTGAAAATGAAAAACAAAAAAAGCCAATAAATTCAACTCTTATCATGGAGCAACCATCAGTATATACTTCTACACCTCCTCTTCCTGAAAGATTACAAGTTGATAGAGGGGTAGAAAAAAATATTATGTTCCCTAATTATGATTTCCTAGATGAATTGAAAAATGTTTGCATAAAAATCCCTTTATTACAAGCCATTAAGGAAATTCCAATTTTAGCTAAAGCAATAAAGGAGTTGAGTATGAAGAAACTGGGAATAAAAATAAAAGAAATAAAAGGAATTCAGCTTGTAGGAAAAATAACAGACATAATGATGGGAAAAATTTCCATTCAAAAATTTTTAGACCCAAGAAGTCCAGTTGTAAAAACACCTATCAATGGAGTTGAAATTCCAAATACATTGATTGATTTAGGAGCAGCAATAAACATCATGAGCAAACAAACCATGGAACAACTCAAGCTTTCTAATCTTCTTTATACACCTACATTACTACAATTAGAAAGTAGATTTGTAATAAAACCAGATGGTGCGTTAGAAGATATTTCAGTGTCCTTAAAATATTGGGAGTACCCTGTTCATTTTATGATCTTAACCCCTAAGAATAATCTAGGAGGACACCCACTCATATTAGGAAGACTTTGGTTGGCTACAGTTGATGCTTTCATTAGCTGTAGATCTGGTGACATGTATATTTCTGATGGTAATTCAAACAAGAAATTCACTCTATATCGTCCAGCAAGAAAAATCACAGAGATAGATGACAAAGAATGGATTAATGATGAAGATGATATACAACCTCTCTTTACTATTTCAACCATTAGTGAAGATAGCCAAATCTTGAATACAATAGAAAATTATGAATCATATCCAGAGTATGAACATGATCAATTTCAAGAAAAATCCACTATTGAATATTTGTCATCTAGGCAGATGTCTCTTTAGTCAATGGAAGAATTTGGTAGATCTACAGTTGAAATATTTCTAGGGAAAACCTTGAACGTAAACAATAATTTGGAAAAATTACAACAGGAAAAGCTAATCAAAACATTACAACAGCATTCTTCTGCCTATGCATGGGAATACATTGACATGAAAGGAATTAGTCCTAAGACTTGTATACATTAGATCTACATTGAGGAAAATTGTAAACCTATTAGAAAACCTCAAAGAAGGATGAATCCAAATCTTAGGGAAATTGTGAAAGAGGAGTTGCAAAAATTGTTAAATGTAAACGCCATTTACCCAATTTCAGATAGCCAGTGGGTTTACCCCTTAGTGATTGTGTCTAAAAAGAATGGTAAATGGAGGGTATGCATTGATTATCGAGAGTTGAATAAAGACACCTTAAAAGATCATTTTCCTTTGCCCTTTATAGATAAAGTGTTAGATACATTAGCAGCTAAGAATTATTTCTCATTCTTGGATGGTTTCAGTGGTTACAATCAAATTTAGGTAGCACCTGAAGATAAAGATAAAACCACATTCACCTGTCCATGGGGGACTTATGCCTACCGATTACTTCCTTTTGGATTATGCAATGCACCTGCAACATTTCAAAGGGCAGTAATAGGAATTTTTTCTGATCTAACACATGATTGTGTAGAGGTTTATATGGATGACTTTACAATTTATGGTAATACATTTGAAGAGGATTTAGAAAACTTGGAAAATGTTCTTAAAATATGTAAGGAAGCAAACCTTTCACTAAGCCATGAAAAAGGTTTCATGATGTTTACAGAAGGGATTGTTTTAGGACATCACATTTCAGGAGATGGAATTAAAGTTGATAAATCTAAAGTTGAAGTCATCTCTAAATTATTATTTCCAAGTTGTCAAAAATATGTTAGAAGTTTTCTAGGATTCACATGATACTATAGAAGATTTATAGAAAATTTCACCATTTAATAACATCCCCACTCTTCAAGTTACTCACCAAAGATTGTGAGTTCAATTGGAATTCAAATTTCCAGTTAGCATTTGAGACCTGAAAAGAAAAAATTTCTGAAGAACCCATCTTAAGAGGTCCAAATTGGAAACTACCTTTTCACATTTCAATAGATGCTTTAGATACAGCTCTGGGATTTGTATTATGACAAAAATATTTGATCCCCTATGCTATCTATTACACAAGAAAGAATTTGACTCCTACAGAGTTAAATTACACTGTAACTGAAAAGTAATTCTTAGTTATTGTTCATGCTATCAACAAATTCAGACATTACATAACAGGCTATGAAACCTTTGTCCATACAGATCACTCTGAATTTAGGTACTTCATGAACAAATATATTACTAATGGAAAAGTTACAAGATGGTTATTACTCCTGCAAGAATTCAACATCACTATTCTAGAAAAACCTGGAAAACAAAGCACAATTGCTGATTTCTTGTCTAGAATTAAAAATATCAAAGATGATACTCCAATTGAAGATAAATTTCCTGATGGATATCTTTTTGCAATAACTACTAAGGCCCCTTGGTTTGCAAATATTACTAATTACTTAGTCACAGGGAGATTACCTTCACATATGTTTTCGAGAGAGAAAAGAAAAATCATTCAAGAAAGTGCAAGATACTCATGGATTACTAATGAATTGTATAAAACAGGTCCATATCTCATTATCAGGAGATGTGTTCAAGAAGATGAAATGCCTGAAATTATTAAGGCATGTCATGATGAGCCTTGTGGAGGACACTTTGTTGACAAGAGGACAACCTATAAAATCCTTCATTTAGGATATTATTGGCCATCCATCTTCAAAGATGCCAAAGAATATGTCAAAATGTGTGACAATTGCCAAAGGGTAGGGAAACCTGCTCCTTCAAATGAAATGCCATTACAACCTCAGGTACTCATTGAACCTTTTGAAAAATGGCTTTGGATTTTGTAGGACCAATCAATCCTCCATATAAACAAAAAAAGTATATTCTGGTATGCACTGATTATGTCACTAAATGGGTAGAGGCTAAAACATTACTTTTTGCTAATGAAAAATATGTAGTTGATTTTCTCTTTAAGGATATCTTCACTCGTTTTGGTGTTCCAAGAGAAATTGTGATAGATCAAGGAGCTTAGTTTACATCCAAGGTGGTGAAAAAGCTCGTGGAAGATTATAAGATCAAACACATAAAGTCCACTCCTTACCATCCACAAGAAAATGGTCAAGTGGAGTCTACCAATAAGGTGATTGAAGGAATTCTCACTAAGACTATACATCTACAAACAAGAGATTGGGCAGAAAGACTTTCTGAGGCCTTATGGGCCTACAAAATTACATGGAGGAACACAACAAGACATACTCCCTATGAACTTGTTTATGGGAAGAAAGTCTTGTTCCCTATAATGTTTCAGATCCAAACCTTCAAGATGGCAGTCCAATTGGGACTCGATTTATCAGAAGCACAGAAATATAGATTGGAGCAAATCAATGAGCTTGATGAAATCAGGCAAGATGCAGTTTAAAGAACTAGTATAGTCTAACAGCAAAGGTCTAAGTGGCATGATAAGTATACAAGGAGAAGAAATTTCAAGCAGGGGATTGGGCACTTTTTTTCGATTCAAAATTGAAGGATTTTCAAGGAAAGTTTAAGACTCATTGGCTTGGGCCATATGATATTGAAAAAGTTTTTGTTGATGGAGCAGTGATAATAAGTACAATAGATGAAGAAAAGGTACCTCTTCTTGTGAATGGTCATAGGTTGAAAGTGTATCATAAACCACTTTCAAAAGAAGAGTTTGTCAAGATATTTCAAAATAACATTGATATGGAGTTAGTGGAGAAGAATCCTTCTTCTTAACTAACTTAGCTTTTATTTTTCCTACATTCATAAAAAAAAATGATAAAATAATAATAATAATAATAATATTAAATTGTATAAGCATGAAAACCAATCAATGATTGGCATACTTATACAGAAAATGCAGTGTGCAAATCAGAGATTTCTAACATCCTATATTTTCCATTTTCTTTTATGTAATAAGTAGTGACACAAAACTACATTCATTGCAACCCATAATCTGCAAATTCATTTCATTTTACAGTTTCATTCCATTTTTTTACATTCATTCCATTCATGTTTTATACTTCATTATTTTACAGAGTACATTCTACAGCTCACTGTATTCTGCAGCTGATCACATTCTGTAGCCCACTGTATTCTGCAGCTGATTCCATTCTGCAACCAATTTGATTATGCATTCACTTCAGTAGTTCTGACATATGATGATTGCAAGGAATTGAAATATTATGTTTTGAAGACCAACATGCTACAAAGAGTACCCAAGGATCAACACCAAAGCAAAAAGGTTAAGTTCTAAAGGTAAAGTGCAAAAATTTATTTTTATAGAAAGGTTAAAACATGAAACATGTATAATATGAACATTCATATGTTTCCTTGACAACTCATCATTTGATTTGATTACAATCACCGTCATACTATATATCAGCCACATCCTTCGAATTTAAGTTGCATAACGGTCCATCATTACTTCCCTTGATTAATGACTAACGATCATGATCTATGACGTGACATACTTGTCTATGTCTCTCCAAGACCCTACCATCTATTTATTCCTACAAATCCTCCATAACCATCCATCAAATCCACATCCAATTCATTTCCATAAATAGAAGGGTAATTCTGAAGGTTGAAGAACTCTACATAGTAGAAGGATGGGGCTCATTGTCAGATCAGAACCAGTTGGAGAAAAGTACATGGAAGGATACCCATAGCTTAAAGAGTTGTTACAGAAAGCTGGATGGCCGAGGTTCATAGAGAAATTTAATGGCTTTCATAAGGAAATTACCAAATCCTTTTCTCGGTCTTTTGATGGAATCGAAGTAGAAATTTGAGATATCAAGTTTGCAGTGGCTGAGTCATTCATGGCCGAGGCCACAAAAATTCCAAGGCACAGTGAAAGATGGTTCAAGAACAAGGAATTCCACAGTGAGTCATGGAATATTATACTTAAAAACCCAGGTATGGATGTCTCTGTCTTTAGAAAAGGAATCCCAAGTTCAGCTCTTAAGAGTAAATGGAGGAATATGCTCTTGATTTTACAAAAAATTATAACTTGTGAAGGAAGGTTTGGTTGCATGTATGTCTACCATATCTGTTTACTGATGATTTTCCTAGAAAATGGTGAAATCAATCTTCCTTTCTTTCTACTAAATATTTTAATAAGGATGGCCTCAGATGTGCAAAAGAGAATATAGTTCATAGATACCACCATGCATCATCATGGGTTGGTAAAGATATTGATTGAGTTTCATTTAAGAAGCATAGGAGATACTTGGGAGGATTTCCTTGTTACGAATCATTTTCAAGAACCACCAGAGTCACCACCCAAGGAAGATAAAGTCAGGAGAAGCAGAAGAAAGAAAACTGACATAATGTTGAATATAGACCTGAAACCTCATTACAAAAGAATGAAGAAAATCTAATTTCTGAGGAACTGACAGAAATCAGGAAACAAATCAAGACAAGAGGAAAGAAAAGAAAATATAGTAAGGTTGCAAATGAGGGGAATGAAAGTCCTCCAAAACTGAGAAGGAGCTCTAGACTCTAAGGTACCGTGAAGAAGACATTATCAAAAGGGACAGAGCTTATAAATATTGATGAGGAAATTCCAATGCCATCACCTGTTAGCATCTCTCCTGCACACAGTCCTCAAAATTATCCTGTTTATCATCTTGAAGAAGGCCCCAGAAGAAGATCTCTTGGCATAGACCCAGTCCAACAACAGATATATGATTATGTAGAATCACTTGAGAGGAGAAGTGCCTCAATGAACACAGAACCTCCTGTCAATCCACAAGAACCTCTAATTGATGCTCTTAAGTAGGATATTTATGAATTAGAGATATTGAACAGACATATCAAATAGGAGAACGAGACCTTGAAGGAGAAAAAAAATTGGACAAGGAAATTCATGATAATACTGTTCTGCATCTAGGACTGTGGTACAAGAAAAATAGGAAATTGAAGAAGAAGAACAAGTTATTGAACAAAGCAGTCATTAACCTCAAGTACAAGATTCTTATGAGAAGGCCAAGAATTATAGTCACTTCAAAGAAGAACAAAAGAACAAACATTAGTACATGCTTTCAAAATTCCGACACTTTAGTTATGACACTTTTGACGTATTGTCAGAAATTTCCCCAATTTTTATCAATTTTTAAAATCCCGCCAACAACCGTCACTATCCCAACGTTTAGGGACATAGTCGCTATTTCCACATTTATGAACTTCGTCGAAATACCGATGTTTTGGGACACAATGTCGGAAATGCGATGTTCCTAAAATATGCGTCGGTATTGCGATGGTTTGTGGAAAATGTCGGTAATGAGACGCTTGGGGACACTTGTCGGTATTGCAACGTAATTGGCAGCAAACGTCGATATTGCGACGGCTTGTGGAATATGTTAGTATTGCGATGTGTGGAGGGTAGCCATCGGCGTTGCAACTTGTTTACCAAATTTCGGTATTGCAACAGTTTTAGGACAACCGTCGGTATTGCAACAGGTGGAGGGTAACCGTCGGTGTTGCGACGTGTTCACCTAATGTCGTAAACATTGTTATTTTCCATCCAATTTTAAATAGAGAATTTAAATAGTTTATATTTTAAATAGAGAGTTTAAATTATGTGATGAAATAAAATTTAATTTATTTATTATTATTTTTTTTAACTGTGAAATGTTGATAGTTTTTTAAATGAAAATGTTTAATAATAAACCATTGTATTTTTATTTAGATATTTTTCCAATATTATGAATGGTGTTAATGATTTTTTTTTTTTCATATTTTAAAATATTTTGCAGTAGGTACATTAAAGATATGTTCTAGTTTCCATGGATGATGACTCCAAATGCTTCATGTAATGAAATGCAGATTTATTGAGAGTGTTTAACATTTTAGTTGTCTTTTTCCTTTGGATCATTAATGGGTAGGGAGATTGAGATTATGAAAATCAGGCGCGCCAGGTTTATTTTGTAATGTTTTTATTTTATTTTATTTTTATTTTATTAATTTTTATAGGATTATAATAATATATTTATTAATTTTTTACTAGGGTGATTTAATTGACAATTATTATATTAGATATTACTATGTTAGCTAGGTCAAGCTAACAAAAATAATAATATATTTGTTATATTTAATTGCTATTAATTTCTCTTAAACTTATAACATGTTTAATATTAAAAATGAATATAAAACAATATATCTTTAAATTTAATGAATGAATAAATTAGAAGTTTTATTATAACTTTTTCAAAATACAATGTCTTATGTATGGCCGGGTCGAGTCGTGTGAGGGCGCTTAGGAAAACGCATTCGGTGGGTTTCCTGGTTGGGTCATTTCATGTGAGGGTGCTCGAGGAAACATGTCTGTGTGGGCTCTCCGGTTGGGTCGTTGTGTGAGGGCTCTCATGAAACGTGTTCGATCGGGCTTGGCCTGGCTTTGGGTCGTCGGTGAGGGCACACAAGGAAACGTGTTTATCGTGGGCTCAGGAGTGTCAAGCCCAAGTTGTGTGAGGGCGCCTGCAGAAACATGTTCAGGCGGGTCGGGTCGCGCCGGGTCTTTTGAGGGCGCCTAGGGAACACTTTCAGGTTGGGCTCGGTCGTGTGAGGGTGGTCGTATTGAAAATCTAGTGGTTTGATCACCCGTGTTCCTTTGTACTACACATTTTCTGCACATTTGTGCTATCCGTTTTCTGTTTTGATCTCCGTCGTGCCTTCGTTTGGGTGGGTCGGGTCGTGCCGTGTGAGGGCATGATAGGAAGCACATTCAGGTCGGATCGTGTGAGGGAGGCCATATCAAAAATGGCAATTTATTACAACAAAAATAAGAATATGATAGACTCAAGGGTTTCCTTGGGCGCCCTCACATGACACGACCCGACTCAACCCGACCCACCCAAACTCGTTTCCCTCAGCGCCCTCACACGACCCGACCCGCCCAAATGCATTTCCTAGGGCGCTCTGACACGTTCACAAAGACAGTTCACAAAACGTCGGAATAACGACATGGATAGAAAATGTCAGAAGCACGACATAGGCTATTCAGATCATTGGAATAGCCACGATATGAAAAGACCATTTACAAAATGTCAGAATGGTGACGATATGATGCTTGTTACAGATTTAATATATTATTTCATATATTAGTATAGTAATTTTGTTTATATATATATATATATTATCACAAATAAATAAATGAATAAATAAAACTAGCCATTATTATTTGATTTTAATTTTCAAAATCAAACTAGCCGTTATCCTAACGACTAGTTTAGCCATTTCTAAAAAAAATAAAAAAATAAAAAATATATATAAAAAATAAAAAATAAAAAATATATAATAATATATATATATATAAATAAAAATAAGAAGAAAAATAAAATAAATAAATAAATTAAATAAGAATATATATATATATATATATATATATATATTATCACAATTAATTAATTACTTAATTAAATAAAACTAGCCGTTATTATTCAATTTTAATTTTCAAAGTCAAACTAGCCGTTATCCTAACAGCTAGTTTAGCCATAAAATATTCCAAGCTGTTAGATCTAGATCTTGGTTAATAATATTTTTTTATGCACCATTATCAAGGATAACTCAATATTTTGTTATAAATAAGATCAGGGTTTTCCATTCATTATTTACCTTTGATCCTTTTATCATGGTCGAACTTTGATCACTTTTATTTTCTTTTTGCTTATTGAGCTCCCATTGAGTTCAAAACGTCTTGGGTTTTCTACACCATTGAGAGAGATAATTGCTAAATATAATTATTATTTTCTTTATAGGATAATTTGCATCAATGGAAGAAAAAATTAGAGGTGGAAAAAAAATTCAAAAGGGTGAAAGGGGTGATGGTAGAGTTTATTTCCCTTGCAAAAAATGTTGTATGAGAAATAATGTTAGAGTTTTAATAGCAACAACAACAATGCATTGTAGGAAATATGGGCACATTGATGGTGGATCGAATGACTATCGTCTCGTGGTAATTAATTATCTATCTTCATTTTGATTATATTGTAAAATTTTATATTATTTTAATATTTTTTATATGCGCACTAATGTTTAATTATTAATGTTTGTAATTTTCATAAAGGCACAGTTGCCCCCCAACTTTTTGCAGATGATCAACCAGCTTCCACAGCTAAATAGTAGTAGATTAGATGATGTTGCACCAGTACAAGAGAATATTGCAGAAAATATTAGTATTGGAAATGATGTTGTACAAGGTGAAGAACATGAAGCAAATGATGAAGATGATTTTAATGATCCCATGGAGGTAGATGATGACAATAATGAGACAGTTCACATTAATGATGGGACAAATCAAATGCTCCAAGACTTGTATGGTGAGTCAGATGATGATGGTGGAGATAGTGACGGTATTTATGATGTACCTCTGATTGAAATGTCAAATGAACGACTTTTTGAACACTCAAATGCAACTCTTCTCTCTGCTACATTGTTGCTGGTGAACTTAAAGGTTATGAATAATTTGTCGAACAGATGTATGACACAGATCCTAAGGTATGCAATATGTATATATGATCACATATATGTAAATGTTGATTATTTTCCCTTTTTTTAGTTGTAATAAATGTGTAAAATAATAATTCAATACTTATATATATATATATATATGATTAATAATCTTTACATTAACTAGTTTTTGTTTATGTTGTATATTGTTGGGTGAATATTTGTTACCATCGCCAAATACTTTACCTCGAACATATCGAGATCTACATGCTATTATGAAAGACTTTGGAATGGAATATAACACTATAGATGCATGTCCTAAAGATGATATTATATATTACGGAGAACATGCGTCGAAAACAGAATGTTCGAAATGTGGTACCAGTAGATATCGAACAGATCAACTAACCAAAAAGGTGCCTCAAAAGGTTCTTCGTCATATTCCCATAATTCCACGTTTGCAGCGAATGTTCAGGTGTAACAGCATAGCACAGTTTATGGATTACCATTCAAAGAATAGAAGTGAAGATGGTGTTCTTCGAATGCCTGCAGATGGTTTTGCATTTAGAGAAATCAAGGAAAAATATGTAGATTTTGAAAATGAACCTCGTAATGTCAGGCTTTCATTGGCAGCTGATGGTGTTAATCCATTCGGAGAGCTTAGATCTACTTACTCAGTGTGGCCTATTTTCGTTATCAACAATAACATTCCTCCTTGGATGTCAATAAAGAGGGAGCACATAATTTTGACTATGATTATTCTAGGTATTTGATACATTATTTTTTTGAATGTAACATTTTCATTTCTCTCGTTGTTTGCATAAATATATATTTTATTTATTTATTTACTTATATATACATATATCATGGTAGTAATTATTATGTACCGTAATTTTGAACAATTAGGTAAGTACCAGGTCAAAGATATGAATGTATATATTGAGCCTCTTATCGATGAGCTAATAAAGTTATGGCATGGCATCACTATGTATGACATCACTAAACCAATCAAGCAGAAGAGATTTCAATGTCGTGGAATGCTTGTATGGAAAATTCATGATGCCCCAGGACTAACACATTTTTGTGGTATGTAATATTTCGTTGCACTTTAATATAATATATAATTATCTAAATTAGATATACCATATTGCATGTTTTAAAAATGATCTCATAGTATATTAATTGTTATTGATCCATCTATTGCAGGTCTTCAAACAAAGGGTAGATTTGCATGTCTAGTTTGTGGCCCTAAGATGAAGTATCGTCATTCGCCAGACTTAGGAAAGATGGTGTTTGATGAGTTTAGGCACTTCCTCTCTAGGAACCATAAGTATCGTACTACTGAAAAACATCTTTTCAATGATAAAGAAGAAACTGGATTAAAACCACGAAGAATGACACCTCGGTTGTGGAAGTTGGAATATAACAGAATTAATAATCGTCAAGTAGTTGGTACGTAATTTGTCTATATATATATATATATATATATATATATATATATTAATTGTTTATGTAATTTTTGGAATTTTTGTTTTAACTAATGAATTTATTTTATTGTATTTTATAATTATTGTTCTGATTTATTTTATTCTTTGATATCAAGGTCATCGTCGCGGTGAAGGTACTAATATTGTACTTCCACTTGGAATGAAATGTTATCCTTCTCAATTCGCGAGGTTGCCCTACTATGAGGACCTAAAAATAGCTCATTTGTTTGATACAATGCATATTGGGAAGAATGTGACAGAAACGTTATGGCGAATCATAGATGGTGCACATGATAGAGATAAAATTGACAAAATTTGTGTTGACATTGAGAAATCGAATCATGCAATGAAAAGTGTGATCGACAGATCAAATAAAAATGGAGGTCGAAATTATAATAATATTCCATGGTTATTAACAGAACAACAAAGAAATGATGTAAAAGAGGTCGTTAGAAGAATTAAATTTCCAATAGGTTTTGCTTCAAACATAAATAATATCTTAACGAAGAAAGGTGACTTCATTGGGGTGAAAACACATGATTGGCATACCTTTGTTAAGGTAATTTTTTTGGTATACGTTTTTGTATGTTATTTCTTGAATACATCTTTTAAATTTTCCTTTTTTTTGTTTAATTTGGAAACCAATAACGATTCATTTTTTATTGTTATAGTATGTTCTACCTGTATCTCTCCCAAACGACTTCGACAACAATGTCAAACAAGTTATATATGGTCTTAGTAAATACATGAGGTAAGTAGTTTTGATTTATACGCAAAATCTCGCTACAATTTATTTTTGTACTTAATGACATGATGTGTTAATTTACTTGTAATGTAATATATATTATGTTTCATTGAAATAACCTTGCGTAATGATTTGCATATGGTTTTCATTGAAAGAAATCCATCAAGATGAAATAAAGTATTGGAAGAGAGAAATTCCTAGGCTAATGTGTGAAATACAAAAGTATCTACCTCCAACATTTTTCAATGCACAAGAACACTACTTGATACACCAAGTTGAGGAGATTGAAATGTGTGGACCAATACACACAAGGTCAATGTGGATGGTGGAGAGGCACCTGAAATCCTTGAAGGCTTTGGTTAGACAAAGAGCACGACCTGAGGGTTCTATGGTGGAGGGATATGTGGTATATGAATCCATGGTGTATATTAGTCATTATCTTCCTATATTAGCTGCGCCAGCTATGAATGCGGTGGATTGCATTTGGGATGTGAACTCCATCAAAAAATTTGAAGTGGAGCACCTGTTGGGAAAAGGTAGAATGAAGAAAGTGAGAGGTAAAAGATTTATTATGTATAATACATATAATGTTTCATTTTTTTACATCATGTATATGATCATATTCATTTAGGTCTTATTATTTCATAGTTTATTAATTAATATAATTTACCATGGTTATAAGTTATATTTAATATTGGTGAATTATTGTTTTTTTATTCAGGTGCTCAAGATTATGAGGCACTACTTTTATACATTGCAAAGAATCTTGTATGGATGAGTGAATGGATTGAAACATGTAAGCACGTAACAACGATAGGTTATCATGGAAACTACTGTCTGAATTGATTAGAGAAGCGTATCGTAGTGGAGATGGAAACGTTACGGACAGGGAAATCGATTTAGCATATGGTTTGAAAGATAGAAAGGTAAGCAATTAATTCACCTATTTTATTCATTACTTATTTTATATTATATTTATAATGTGACAACAAGTTTGATTTTTCAGTTAATTTTCATGCTGTGTAAATTATATGATTAATTATTAATTGAGAATGCATCTTTTTCATGTTTGGCATATTGTAGTTGAAACACCACAAGGCTATGTGGTGCAATGGTCATAAATTTTGCATTAAATATTTGGATGATAACAGGAAAACTTCTTATAGTGGGATAGCTGCAGTATTCTAGGTCACTAATGTTTCCTCTTGGAGTGACAGACAACCTCGAGAATCTAAAAATAAATATTATGGGTTTTTAGATGATATAGTTGAGTGTTACTTTAATTCCTTCAAATTAGTTTTGTTCGACGTCAAATGGTATAAGCTACGAATGAATGTACATGATGATGATAGAACTCTTATTCAACATGACAATGGATTTCCAATTGTTAAAACATCGCAGTTTGAAGCAGGAAAAGATTGCTATGTTTTTCCAAGCCAATGTGAACAAGTCTTTTACTCAGAGGTTCCAGGTGAGAACGGATGGTAATTTGCTATTATATATGATCCAAGAGGAAGGGCAGTAGAGTATACTGTAGAGGAAGAAGATGATATTGATCAAGAAGAATATGATGCAGTGGCAGATGAGCAAGAAGATGCATTGACAGACGAAGAAGATATAGAAGATGAACCAAGCGTAGGAGACGAGGCAACAATTATTGATGATGTCGATGAGGATATTATTGAAAATCACATAATTGATGATGATGATGACATGGTCAATCATTTCAACACCATTTCTGAATCAGATGTTGGTATAGATGTCGATCAGTTGGATGAAGATGAAGAAGATACAGAAGAAGAATATTAATATAGATGTTATGATCGAGTATGAGCTGGTATGTTATAACTTTATATTTTAATATGTAGGAATTATTGTTTTTAAATAATTTACTAATTATTTGGGTTGATTGCATGTTGTTTATAATTTCAAACCAATAAATAATGGCCTTACTATTGTATAGGCTAAACTAAAATTATGTATTTATACAAACGCATATTGAAAATTTTGTTTACGACCTTAATTCATTTTTGGTTTGTTCGTATTCTATTTCATAGATTGGGTATTAGGAAAATGACAGTGATGTGAGGGGCATGGGAGGGACCATATGAGCTTCCACCTTCACGTGGTTGGCCCTGTTCAGTAGAGAATAAATTATTCTTGAAACCAAGAGAAGCTCATTCATATTTATTTGCATTATCGTAAATGTCATCATTGTTGTCTGATTATTGCAGCGCCAAAATTGTTGAAATTGTTAGAAAACATTAAAATTGCATTTCTATTAGGAATTGTCCAACGAGGCCATAATTTTATCCGGATGACCATTTTCTTGCTAGAATATGACAACAAATTCTTCAAAAAATCCCACTATGGTGGTGTTTAAATTGTTCTTTTGAGGACGAAAATGGATTCAACATGATCAAGGACCCTTGGGGCACCCAAAATCTTGAAGATTGACAACTATAACCTAGATTTTCAATAACTTCCACCTGATTTTCGCAAAATAATGCTAGAATTTCTATTGTTTTATGGATGAAATTATGGCTTCATTAGACTATGCGTTTCTTTTATATGAGGTTTAAGAATCTTCCCTATATATTGTGTTGTTAGAATGACATGATAACGTTTAGCCATAATGTAAACACATGATTTCATGGTTTTATTCCCAGTTGTCCTCCTACTTCTTTGCATTTTATGTTTATAATTTAGTGGAGATTATATGAGCTTGAGGTTGTGGCCTTTCACGCTTATCAGAAGGATGCATGGGTTTAATTAAATGACCATCCATTCACATGTATCTAATATCATTCTAGAAATTACACAAGGAGAGATTGACCGAGGAGTTTAAAAAAAAATTCCTCCCAAGGACCCATGGAATAATATACCAAAGGCAATACACAAGGTAATTATGAAATCCCCCCCTAAACTAGTCATGTTGATATTCAAGATATCAAGTTGATATTCATGTTGATAATAGAAAGAAAAAAAACAATGTTAGGGAATGTTATGGTATTTCGTGTATCATATCCCACTAAAGTTTCTCCCAAATCTTAGGCCATAGAGACCTTAGGACCCCATGAAATATTGCGTTGCATGGCTTATATTCATTACCTAACTACAATTTTTATTCATTTACATTTTTGGATTGAAAATGATTGTCATGAAGTATATCTGATAGCCTATGGATGTCTCAAAACACTATGGTTGTTTTTTTGCAAAAAGGCCGAATGAATGGTTTTTAACTTAAGAAGGTTCTAAAATTTATTTAACGAGCTAGGTGGAATTCTCTTACGCTTTTGACCATTTATAGAATTATTTTTTCCACAGTGGGAAACTTAAATATATGTAATGAATCAATTCATATCTTTAACCCATTCCCTATAATATTTTCTACTACACCAATAACTAATATTTGCTACAAATGACTGAGAGCACCACCATCCCTTGATGTTCTTACCAAGAGTTCATTTGGACCACGTCTTCATAAGGCATTGTTATTAATGCCTCCATACATGACAACCTATATGTTAGCTTACTTTTACAATGTCAGCTTTATTATATATTATTTTAGTTTATAAGGGTGGTGGTCACCTTATTGAATATAGACCTCTATTAAGAAAACCAATCAATTCCAACTAGAAGAAAAGACAATAGAGTGGGAACAATTTTTGAAAGGTGACTCCATTAAAAATCAAGGAGATTGGAAATATTTTCTCTAGAAATGAACACGGTTGATTTCTTTTCCATCCTTGACCAAGAGTAATATTGTGCCAATGATGGGGGATATTGATCATAATATGCTTGAAACAGAGTAAAAACTCTAGCTAACCTATTGACCCATATATAGCTCAATTGTGTTAAAGGTTGAAAAGTTTGATATCCTTGTACTTTTCTTAAGCTAAAGTAGGTGAGATCCAATTATTTGAAGTATTATGAATGATTGAAGTGATTTTTATAGTTTACATTATTATTTGACAGAAACCTTTTTTTTTAAAGATGTATACTTGAAATATTGTTATCATGATGTAAATATTGTTTGGATGTTTTTACATAGTTTCAAGTTCCAAGAATATGTGAGGCTATACTTGAGAACCTTAGAGGATTGGGGATCAATAGTTGATTTCAGGTTCAATATCTTCTCAAGGGAGGGGACAAGGATTTAAAAAGGCTTGTATTCAATGTAATGGGCCCCTCCAACCCTTCTAAAGGAATAAGAGAAGAGGGATAGGGGTTAAATATCCTTGAAATACTGGATATATCTCTTTGGTCAATGAAACTAAAGTGTCGGTGTTGCGATGTGTTCACCAAACATCGCTATTGTGATGGTTTGAGGACAATTGTCGATATTGCAATGGTTGGAGGGTAACCGTCGATGTTGTGACGTGTTCACCAAATGTCGTAACCACACTATATAATATTAACATATAAATACCACACTATTTACCAAATAAAAAATATCAAATCATTATATTACCCATTAAAATGTTCTTTGTGCCATTTCTAATCCATAGTAAGGCTTTCCCTAAGATTTGTATATTTTGCGGTCAAATTTAACTCTTGGTTAATTTTGGAAGGATCACTAAGGAATCTAATATTATCTCACGTTGTAACTTTTCAATCATAATCTAATATTAAATTTATTTATTTCTTTTCAAACACTCCTTAACCTCTTGTCCACATCAAAATGGCATAGGTAAGAAAAAGGCCTAAAATAAATTAGACTTGATATAATAAACACAATATGCAAAAACTATAGTTATAGCTTACCTACCCTTTCCTGGGCCAACATTATATAACTCTACTTCACTAGGATGAACATTAACTAAGGCTTCACATATACACCCACCAAATTTGTCACATCAATGTAGTCCCTAATACATGTACCTTCAAGAGTATTGTAATATGTTCCTTTAACCCACATTGATATGTTCCTTTCACCCACTTTGGTAAAAGGAAGAAAGCAACACTACAAAGTTTATAATAATCTATATGTTCACAATTGAGTTGATCTATTAAAGTTAAGAATTTTAATCATCCTCCAACATTAATTCTAATGATTTTAATGTCTAATTTAATCCAAACTAAGGAAAAATTAACTTTGGGGCAGATATGTCTATTCTTTAATAAATTGAATTTTAAAATTTAAACCTAGAGGAAGTACATAACTATATGGTAAATAGTAATTTCGTTTCTTTCCCGTGCGCTCTATTCTCCTTCCCTCGCAGCCAGACCTGCATCTATCTGTGATTTGAATCAGACCAGACCCTGCTCTATTCTCCTTCCTCACACTGAGAGCACCGAATTAAGGACAGCCGCATGAGATGAGGTATGTTTTAAGGCTCGTTTAAGGTGAAACAACCCTCAGAACAGGCTGCCGCAATCTAATTGAAGGCATGTTAGGGAGCCACAGCTATCTGAGCTAAGCCAGAGGCCTAACCTCACCAAAAAAGACCAGCGTAGGCTGCCACTTGCCCAGAATAGAAGATGATGATGGAGGCCATCCTACCTTGCCTTAGCCACAGCCCTAACTGAGAGCAGCGGGTCTGTAGATGTAAAAATTTGGGTATGCTGGTAAAATGACAGCGTATGTTGCTATAGAAGGGAGTCGTTGTCACATCAAGAAGGATAGTCCATGTCTTGACAACCATATAGGAGGGCCGAGGTATGTATGACTGTGTGAAGTGGTCATCTTCATTTTTCTATGAATTGATCTAATACCTACTATCTCTGTGGAAAGGGTTACTATTGTCTAGGCCGTAGCAAGGAAGGCTATAACAGCGAGAAGAAAAGAGCTTTGTAGGGCATTTTTTTAGGATTTTTATAAGGCCTAGTTTCAGGGATAGAATGTCGAGGCACAGGATCTCATTCAGAACTGTTTTAGGGGTTGTTTGATGGGTGGATAGCCCTGATAAGAGGTTGTTACAGGTCTGCTTGTATACCTGTAGGGTGCCACTATATTCTAGGAGGGAAACTCTGTGTATAAAGATTTGTAACTTCCCTCAAGGATCAGTGTGAAGGGACAGCCTCCCATTGAAGAACAACCACAGCTCAAGGAAGCAATTATGGGCCAGATTTGAGCAAATAAGGTATGTCTTCTATGGACTCTTTCAAACACCTACAACACAATTATTAGCCTTCAAGTGAAACATATCAGCCCTCTAATGACAATAAAGTTTTCCCACATGGTTAGTAGGCACATCACCTCTATGATTTTAGATCTTGATTTGCCTAGTTCAAAATATGGTCTCCTCAGGTTAGCTTGAGTAAGCCAAATCTCCATTGTGAAATTCTTCTCATCAACCTCTATCAATAAGAGAGGAATTACCACCCTCTATAAAGAAAGGAAGTTTTTCTTGGTTCCATCCCTTTGCCTGTTCCTGGTTTTCTGCGTTGTTACTTGTGCGTGGTTCAAAATTTCAACTAGTATACCACAGCAGAAATTCAGTGAACACTAGCGTAGCTGGGATCCCTTGCAACAAAGATGGTAAATGTGATGTATTTATTTGTAATGTAATGGTGATGATTATGATTATGTCTGATACTAGCTGAGAAACATTAGGCATGGGATGAGTGGGGCATGTTAGGTGATGGGATAAAAGTGAGTCCAATATATATATATATATATATATTTAAAACTTGGCCTTTAATTTGCTTAAGTCCCTTTTGATTATGCATCTGGTTCCCAATGTAACCTTGGGGTGATTCAAATGGTCATTAACACCTAGGGTCTAGGCCTTGGTTCCCCATGAGACCTTGCTTTGAAGGGGCATGTTAAAAGTAACTTATGAGAGTATATATGCTTTCATTGTCCTTGGGATTTGGAGATCATGATATCAATAGCAGAGTTATGTTGTTGGTTAGAGCTTGTTAGGTGTGCAGGGTTATGCTATTTGTTTGATCTTTCATACTAGAGAGTTAGGGAAATGCTGCTAGCATTGGTTAATTGTTCTTGAGATATGATAATATAGATAATTTAATCTTAATAAATGTCCACAAATAACTAGAAAAGTAGGTCAATGGGATTCAAAAGTATTTGAGTGGTGATAAGGGGTGGAAGTGAAATTGTGACTCCTTAAAGTCAATATTAAAGAAAAAAGACACATAATAGGAACGTTTTTTTTGTAAGCTAAGTTTTTCTATTGGTATTGTTTAAAATTACATATCAAGAGAGTTACTGCAAGCCTCTAGTATGCCACTAGGGAAACCAGACTAATGGCAATGCAAAAGTCTCTTCACCATGAGAAATATAAAATTGAGATTTATACAAAATATGATAGTGTGTTTTTGTTCAAAATTAAAATTGTCTAGCAGACTAGCAAACTAATATGGCAAACTGTATAGTAACTATAAAAACAAGAAAACCAAAAACCTATCATTAATCATGAAGAAACTGAGGGATCCACCTCAGTAAAGGTCTTCAATAGTGTTATTGGTGTTCCATGGTCTAGATGATGGGGCACGTCATGGTTCAATGTGTTCCATTCTACTGGCCATATCTATGATCTGGAGTTGCATCTCATCTAGCATGAGCAGAATTTCGTCCATGGCATTGTTATGATCCAGGAGCATGATGGCTAATAGCATCTTCATTTTCCAAGAGAGGTTTATAGTATGCAGAGACTAGCTCTTTCTTCCTCTGGCATGCACTGTGTCTGGACTTTGGAATTCATGTAGCAATCTTTGAGGCAGTTTCAGAATCTGAAAGACATTCTCTCTTTTCAGCCACTTCTCATTTGACCTCTTGAAGCTTTTTGAATACCCATAGGAATTTGAGCTGGAAGCTTCCTAGCTGAAGACTCTTCCTGAAATCTGGCATGCAAACCTCCATTGGATCAATGAATGTCGGCTCCTCTTTTACTCCTACCTCGCTGCTTCATCATATCTATAATATTCCTAAAATTAGCATGCGGCTAATAGGAATATTAGATTTTGACTTTTGCACCTAGAAGATGAATAAATGGGAAGAGGACCCATATTTAACTTGTATTGACATAAAATCCCTCTTGGTATGAAAAGGGGATAACATGGTGGCTGGATTTTTCACTTCCTATGTGTGAACATGAAAATAATCATGTGATTCAATCAAAGTTGACCAAGTCAACAGCACTGCCTAAGAGGGTGTGGCTTGCTTGAGAAGACAACGCAGTTTTGGAGGGAAAGTATTCACATGGTGTTGGAAACCCTAATAGGTGGGACCGAAGGTGAGGAGGCTCACAACTTTATAAGAAGGGAGATGGCAGACTTTTGAGGTTAGCTTATGGATTACATTTCCATGTCTGCTTAGACACTTGAGCATTCTCCAGCTGTTGAGCTGAGTATGCAGTGTTGTTCAGCACAAGGCATTCCTGCTTAGGGATTCCTTCTCCTTCATTGAGAGATCACTTGGAGGAGTTATGTTCTTCATTATCCCATATCCGGGCTTGAGGCCTATCACCTCCTCTAGCTAAATCATTATTCTTGCAGCAGGAAACACTGTGTTGCTAGGTGTGCAGTGGGAGATTCACAACACTAACTCTTGAGCTTATCTTTCAGAGGAGGGAGCTCCCCTTTCTTTGCAAGATCTGTAAAGGAGGTCCTGAAGCTTATTTTACATCTTGGCAAGTGGCCAATTCAGTTCCCATCCACTACAGTGCAGTTCACTGGGGAGACTGCGTCATTTTTTCCAGAGCAGCAGTTGCAGGGTTTGATCCCTTGCTTGGGAGCTAGTTCCTTGGAGAAAAGGCCAACCCTTCTCCCGGAAAGCTCTGTACTTCATTATTTCTCTGTAATTTGTATATTTCAGTCACATATATTCAGAGCTACAGTAAAACTGTGTTTTTTCAGGTTCATATCTACATATCTGCATTTTTGTACATTATGCTCTCAAGAAACCCTTGCCGGGTTACTCTTATTTGTATAAAAAGGGAGGAATCTCCAATTTTTTAGCCATTTATACATTGTATACTCCAAATATATTTGATCTCGTTATTTTCTACATAAAACCTCATTAAAATAACGTATTCATTGCTTCAGTACTTTTTGCATGAGCTAGGCTATGGGGTTTGGGCTTATTTGAGCTGCATTGACTTGGGGAGATTTGTTTATGTTGGCTAGAGTGATTTGTTTCACCTATAATTCTTCATATGAGTTTTATATAATGTATTATAAGGGATCCAAGTCTCATTTCTCACTTTTATAACGTTATTTTTTGAAGACAGCTATTTTATGCCCTATATTGCTACATTTCCCCACTTGGGAAGGAGGATATAGGCCATATTCTTGTTGAGGTTCTTACACCTCTTGGTGAGATTTTATTTTACATCCAATGAGCTGCTCTACATTTCCATGCTCATGATTTGCTAAAGCTCCAACTTTGGAATATCTTAAGATATTCCAATTGTTGTAAAAAATCCCAATTTTGGGATATTACAGTGGTATCAGAGCTCTACTCTTGGCTCAGCCTGTGGATCTCAGATCCAATCAGAAGATAAGAAGAAGAGGAAAACAAAATTATGGATAGGTTTATATTACTCTCATCCATTTTCAAATCTAAGAAGAGCCTCTCCAAGGAGGTTCAACCGATGCAAGAAGAAAGTTGCAATGGAACTCCAAGAGGGTTTCAAGAAGGGGAAAGTTGCAGTGATACCTCTAGAAGGTTTCAAGAGGAAGAAGAAGACCCATTCACTTCTTGTTCTCATATAGGAAGTGGAGAGCAAGAAGACCACTTAGAACATGAGATTCTGAGTGGGTATTTGGCAGAATACAAGTGCCAACTTAGGACTTTCAAAGAGACCCTAGATTTTCCTCAGTTTATTCATCTAAGAGAAGAAAGAAGACCATGCAGAAAGAGAATGATAAGAGGCAACAGATTCCTATTGTCTACATTTGATGGATCACTCAAGTGTGCAGCAAATACTTGGGTGATGAAGCTAGAAGAATTTTTCCTAATGTATCCAGTAGTGGAGAAAGAGGTTGTGGAGATCTCAGCGCTGCACTTGGAGGGCAAAGAAAGATCTTAATGGATCAGCCATTAAGGTCATGCAAGAGTATCTACCTTTGTTGATTTTATTCATCAAGTAATCAGGAGATTTGACAGTAGAATACCAGAGGAGGAAGATTCCTCTTCTCCAATGGAGGAGCCTTGTACCAGTGTTGCCACATTCATGAAGGGGAAGCCATCTGTAGTAGTAGTTGGATCAGCCAACACATTGAAGAGAGGAACCCTTGCATCCATACAAGAGGTTCCCAAAACTCACCAAGGTATGCAGGTATTTCCATTTCCGATCATTTCAGAAATTCTTATGGAAGACCTTGGCAATTTGTCCTCACATGGTCAAGGATCAAAACTCATTGCTATGGTGGAACAACAAGCTTGCACAGCGCTGTGCAATATGGGATTGATCCAAGGGGGGATGAACATTCATTCCTTTGCACCTTATTTGAGTTGCATGCAGTATGAGGAGTTAGGGTGCAAGATGGTGGGAGGCATGATGAATGTTGTGCCACTTCCTGTTAGTGTTTGGCCTTCAACACACTTGGATTCTTTTGGATTCAAGAGATTGTTTGATGAGAGGTATTTTCTAAAATATCTCCAAGGGGTTACATCTCAACTTCCCATGAGGTGTAAGGAGGAATACTTGCTTTGGGAGGTTGGTAGTCTTCATTGGAAAGATACCAAAATAGAGAATGATTGGAGGCATCCACATTTGGATGAAGAGTCTTCTTCTCAAAAAGAAGACATGAATATTCCTCTTTCAAAGGTAGACCAAGATCTAAGGTTTCCTATTGATGATGAGGCATTTTCCACCATTGAAGAAAAGGCTAGGGGTGATAGCGCAGTCATGACAGAGGCATCTCTAGCATTTCATGATGGAGAAGAAGCAACTGCTCCAAGAAGAGAAGCTCTTGCATTCTTGCAAGGAGTTTCGAAGATTCTCGCATATAGACATTATGGCACAATCCATAAGCAGCATGTGCCATCAAGATCAGATGGAGAGATTCTGAATACTGCAGAAGATTAAGAGGAGGGAAAGCTTCATTAGGAAGGAAACATATAACCCTCTTTATTTCAAAATCTTGATGTACTAAGAAGGCAGGAAGATCTATGCAAGAAAAGCCAAGACACATCAGTCCATGCATCTTTCTATTATTATCTATGCCTTGATGTCTCCTTACTTGGAAGAAGCCCTCTAGGGAAACTCCTTGATGGAAAGAGCAAAGTGTTCTCTCAACCTTGTACAGTGATACATTTGACCAAGAGAGGGACTATCACAGTGCTGGAGACTTTGGGTAAGAAACATTCTTATGCAAAGCCCATTTTACTTTATGATTGCATGCATTCTTTTTCTTTACATGTGTAGGCCATGACCCCTAAGAGGAGTGTCTTACCATATAAGCTTCATGGCCAACTATGGGCCAGGATTATTTCCAAATATGGCCACTCCCTTGATAGGCTAAGGGAGGTCCTGCAACACGATGGGTCCTTTCCCAAAGCACCAGATATACATTTCACCTTCAGCCATGGTGGAATGGTAAGGGCAACAAGTAAGTGGCATGTAAACCACTTACCACATCTAGATCTAAAGCAGGGAGGAGATGACCTGTGCTGGTTTCTATTGGGTGAGTGTGGGTACCACCCAAAGTTTTTGATTTCCTTATCTCATGCCTTGTATCTCAAGAGAGGAATGCATAAGAAGGAGGCATGGTTGCTTGGGTTGACAAGAAGAGAGTATAGGCAAAAATTTTCCCATAATTTTCATGATATTTCCAAGGAGGAGAAAGGCACATTCATGGTGCAAGGAGGCTACCCTTTTGCATTGAAGGATTATGAGGGGCTTCCATGTAAGAAGGAGATCTTCTCACATAACAGCATGATGGTGGATGGGTCTGGCATATGGAATGTTAAAGGGAGAAGTCATGGAGTGACAAGAGCCTTGCTACTAAGGCCTACAGCGCTGTCACTTGAGAGCATGTTTGTATTGATGGAGTGTTCCACAGGGAGTATGCACCCTCTCCTCTTACAGATTTTCATGAGAAGATTCTCATGGGAGGACTCACTCATGGACCTAACCTTCAGATCACACATGATGCATGGTAAGAAATACATTTATGTGCTTGTTGATTACTCTATTGAGTATTTGTATTTTCTCACCATATGTAAACAGTGCATTTCTCCACAAGAGGGAAATATTATTTATGGGTTTCATGGTCACTTTAGGGCCAAATTTTGTAATATTGATAACCAATCTCTACATGCCTTTGGGAAAGTGTTGTATTGTTTTGATTGTACACAGATGCTTACTATTCCATAGTAGATGAGCTAACATGCATAGCTGCAAATTCTTTGGAGAAAAATTTGCCACTTGATGCTATGAACTAGCAGGTGAAAGGACTACGATGTATCCACCAGAGAGACCATGTATATCATCCAAACTTGCACATAACCTTCAGCCATTTTCTGATTTGGATTCCATATGGTGATGATGTGCCATTCATCTTGTATGTAATGGTTTGGGTTGGCATGGCTCATGACTTTGGAGGAAGGGTCTTGTTGAAGCCTCGAAAATCGCTACTTCAAACATTGGGGGAAAACCACCCGGTCGGGATCTTAGGACAACTCCTTTTCCGTTTGGTGTGGTGGCTCTGACTGGATTGATAGGACCAATTTCCTAATAACTTAAATGGGTTGGTTATGGAATGATTGGATGAGTGGAAAATGAGACTAAAATGACTTAAATAGTTTATCTAATTTAATCTATAACTTATAAATAACTATAAAACTAACCTGGGTGTCAAATATGAATACAAATTTGAGATTGTTTCAATTAAATCAATAACCATGAAAATGTATTATGACTTAACTGAAATATGCAGCATCAAATAATAATAACTCTGTTTAATAAATTAAACAAAGTTATAATAACACATTGTACTCATCATTTTATATATCATTTGCATATACTATAAGAGGTGAATATTTCTACACACTCAGAAATTATATGTATAAATAAATGTTGTAAAACAAGTACAAATAAATGATAGCAATTTTTAAAGAGAATATCTCATAAAATAAGAAAATTAGCAGTGAATGGATAGAAATACCATATCCATCTTAATACTTTTCCCGGTGCAATTCAATATCCAAATCCAGCACTTCAATGTAAAACAGCTCCAAGATATAGAAATGAAATTCTTAAAGACAATTTTCCATAAAAACCATCAGATGTGATCCTTTATAAAAATATAAGAGTCAATGGAGTACAAAAATGTAACATCCAAGTCAAAATATTACAAATTCAGGACCCCTTTCTAAATGCATGAAAGGGGTTTAAATAGGAACTTTAAAATAAAACAAAATAACTAAAACTACTGCTACAATCTATCTTATCGTAAATCTCTAAACAAAATTGCTATATTGAAGTGAAACCGGCTCATTGACTATCTCTTGCATTCAATGTGCCCAGATGACAAATTTTGAGCATATCTTTGACTTATGTTGGATGACTTAGCCTTGAATGTAACTGCCCAGTATACATTGTTGGGAAAGATGCTGAGAGGGGGGGTGAATCAGTATCTTGATCTGTCAATCAAATTTTTACTCTTCTTTTCTCAAACACCCATACGCTACTTTACAGAATAAAACTAGCTTATATACGCAGATATCCTTAAGGAAACTCGCGTATGCTCAGATTTCTTATTATGAAGATAATTCTTATCTTAGATTATTGCATCATTCATTCATTATATGTTTAGTAAGCAGTAGACATGTGCAGTAAGAGCAGAATAAATCAACACACATAAGCATCACACATGAACACCAAGATTTTAGGTGGAAACCCAATTCGGGAGAAAACCACCGCTGCCGTCGACTCAGTCTTCAATATTTATTATAAAGAAAAAATCTTACAACAATGTACTAGCGCAGACTCGTACCAGCACGCAGGCACCCACCTGCAGAAAGGCTACAACCTTCTCTCATTTACCAGCCTCTCCTGGAAGGGAGCCACAACCCCCTGCTCTCGTTTACCAGCCTTTCCTAGAAGGGAGCTACTACCCCCTGCTCTCGTTTACCAGCTATCACTGGAAGGGAGCTACTACCCCCTTTCTGAAGGCTTCGACCCTCAACACCACTGCAGACCTTGTTTCATCAATTTTCAAACTGGATCAAACAGCTTTAACACAACCCTTCACTTATCAACAAACATACTTTGCTCAATGCTTCAAATAGAACAGTGAAACCACTAAAACCAGAATATCAGAGATAACCCAGACTTCAGAATAGATATGTAGAATCACATTCACCCTTGAGCAACCATTAGTTCAGATACCATACGCGCTTTTATTTAATCAGACCCGCGTATACACGCGCTTTTTATGAAACGAACACGCGTATACTTCTGTGCATTTTTCAGAAAACCCTAACTGCCCATACGCGCTTTTATTCAATCAGATCCGCGTATATATGTGCTTTTAATGAAACGAACCTGTGTATAGATCTATAAAAGATAAAATTTGCAGAACAGACCAAATCTATGAACTTACCCAGATTTCTTCAATTTCTTCATCAGACTGGCGCCAGGTCTTCATCATTTCTTTTGCAGATCATTCTAGAGATTCATCATTTGTAGATCTAGAGATATTTAAGCCTTCATCATATCCATAGGCGCATCAAGATTCAGATTTATCAATTAAGAATAGAGTTCCACCATGCAGATATAATTCAGAGTGAAGTATTCATTAAAACCCAGACACTTGCACACCTTGCACAATTAATCTCTTCTCCTTATATATGTTTAGCCTTTATCAATACCATGAGTCAAAAACCACACCACTTCCGATGGTATTCCTGAACGGGATCAAATAGATAATCCAGCGCTCAATAAAATGGGTCAATACCATGGTAATTTCCCCTGGTTTTATTAATTTAGAGCGCAATTATACATACGCGACTTGGCACGTACTTTTCCGCGTACATACGTGACTTCTCCTTAACAAACCCGCGTATGCCTTGTGACATACCTTGTTTAACATTATTCTGGCACTTTCTAAATTTCTTTCTTCTGCTACTTCTGAACTGATCTGTAGATATATCAGATTTATATTATTTTCATCAAGGACAACTTCATCAAGTAGGTTGCCATCAACTTTATCAAGTAGGTTGCCATCAAGGACAACACTCTGCATCATATTGCCAACAATCTCCCCCTTTGGACTTGATGGCAACCATGATGGTGTTTGATCATCACAACAGATAGATACAATGATGATAACCATTATGCAAACACCATGATATTCTCCCCTTATTCAAACACCATGTTACTCTCTCCCCCTTTGACATCAAGGGAAAAGGGTGGATCAAAACCAAGAGAGCTCTGTTGATGTGCACTGAAGTTACCATGCTCCCCTTGAGTTCATGCTGAATCTTCAAACATATTTTTCAATGAAGTACATGAATCTATGACCTTCCTATCATCAAAGACTCATAATTACATCAAAGATCCAACCAAGTGGATTTACATGTGTGACACAAGTACCCAACCAAGTGGGTTTACACATTTTGACTCAACTACCCAACCAAGTGGGTTTACAAATTTGAACAAGCCTTTTATATGACTGAATATTACAATTTACATCATAGGTCTCAACATAACCTTTTCATCAAATTATGAATATGAATTTTTATAACCAAGACCAAAAAGACTTCAAGAGAGAGATCATATTTCATTATCATCATAATGCCAACAATGCATTATATTCAGCAAAGCTAATGCTCCCCCTGAAACTGTGCATCCAATGCATCCTTTCCATATGACCAAAACTCCTCCTTAGCTTGTGAAACCTGAACACTTTCAAAGTAAGAGAGCTGAAACATCACCAGAGATATCATATAGCATCAGAGATACCAAACAGCATTGCAGCTATGCTGAAGAATGCTGACCCCAAACAAAATTGCCAGCAACCAACCATACGCGATTTTCTGTGTATAAACTCGCGTATATGCGCGACTGTCTTTCAGGAAACCCGCGTATCCAATTTAATCTTCTGAATTTAAGCAGTTATGATTTTATGCAAGGCAGAGACTATTCCCAGCTTCTGTCTAAGATATTTGAACGCTTCCCTGGGCAGAGGTTTGGTAAATATATCAGCAACTTGTTCTTTGGAGGGAACATACTCCAACTTCACCTTTTGTTCAAGAACTTGTTCACGTAAGAAGTGATACTTAATGGGAATGTGCTTGGTCTTGGAATGCATAACAGGATTCTTTGAGATACTGATGGCGCTTGTATTATCACACATAATGGATATAGGAGATGAAAATTTGATTTGAAAGTATTGTAAAGTTTGCATCATCCAAAGAAGTTGAGTGCAACATGATGCGGCAGCTACATATTCTACTTCTGCTGTAGATAAGGCAATAGAGTTTTGCTTCTTGTTGAACCAAGATACTAACCGGGGCCCCATATAGAATGCACCACCACTAATGCTTTTCCGATCATCAACATTTCTAGCCCAATCTGCATCAGTGTAAGCATGAAGAGTGAGATCGGCATTATTTGGATACCATAGTCCAAAGTCTTGAGTTCCTTGTAGATATTTGAATACTCTTTTGATGGCTTGAAGATGAGACTCTTTTGGATTAGCTTGGAATCGTCCAACAATACCAACTGCATGCATAATGTCCGGTCTAGTCCCAGTGAGATACAAAATACTTCCTATCATAGATCTGTATTCTGGTTGATTCACCGTGGGAGAATCATCATGAGAACTGAGATTACATCCGTTTATCATTGGTGTACTTACAGGTTTGCACTCTTCCATGCCATATTTCTTCAGAATTTGCTTAAGGTATTTTTCTTGTGATAAGAATGTACCATTTGTAGTTTGATGCACTTGCAAGCCAAGAAAGAATGTTAGTTCCTCAAGTAAAGAAATTTCAAATTCTTGCTACATGACAAAAGCAAATTTCTGACTCATAGATTCTTCATTACTTCCAAAAATGATATCATCAACATATACAACCACAATCAATAGTTTATCATTTTCAATTTTTGTGTATAAGTTGCTATCAGCAGACCCCTTTGAAATCCTTGTTGATGAAGATATTTGTCAAGACGATAATACCATGCCCTTGGAGCTTGTTTGAGACCATATAGAGCCTTTTTAAGTCTACAAACAAGATTTTCATCATTTCCCAAAATGAATCCTTCTGGTTGTTCTAAATAAACTTCTTCTTCTAGATCACCATTGAGAAATGCAGATTTAACATCCATTTGATAAACTTTGATTTGTTGAAAGCTTGAAAAGGCAAGAAACATTCCTATGGCTTCAATTCTAGCTATAGGAGCAAAATTTTCTTCAAAGTCTATACCTTATTGTTGAGTATACCCCTTGCAAACAAGTCTAGCCTTGTTTCTTACAACATCCCCATTCTCATTTAACTTGTTTTTGAATATCCATTTAGTTCCAATGACATTTTTGTTATGAGGTCTTGGTACTAATTCCCAAGCGTGATTCTTTTCAATTTGATCAAGCTCTTCATTCATGGCTTGAACCCAACATTCATCTTTGCTAGCTTGATTGACATTGTGTGGTTCAATAGTGGATAGAAATACCAGATAGCTAGAAGATCCCACAAGAGTCCTTCTTGTTTGTACACCTGATCCCTTATCTCCCAAAATTTGAGATTCTGGATGATTCTTTTGAACATATCTGGATGGAGCTTTTTCAGATAAATCATCTTCAGGTTCTTCATTGGATTCATTGTCTATATCATTGCAATTTGATGTAGAAGGATATATGTCATCATCGTCTTCATTCGTTGTTTGTTTTTCTTCTTTTGGGGCTGCGGGAGACTCATCTTTAACAACATCAATACATTCAACAATCTTCCGAAGTATTTTATTGTAACATTTATATGCTCTACTCCTAGAGGAGTACCCAAGAAGTATTCCTTCATCTGCTCTAGGTTCAAACTTGCCAAGTTTTTCATCATTATTTTTGATAAAGTATTTGCTTCCAAAAACTCTAAAATGCTTCACAATGGGAGGATTACCATACCAGAGTTCATATGGCGTTTTATCACTATTTACATGAACATGTGCCTTGTTAAGAATATTTACCGCTGTATGTGCTGCTTCTCCCCAAAATGTGTCAGGTGTTCCGGAATCATCAAGCATAGCTCTAGCCATTTGTTGAACTGTTCTATTCATTATTTCTGCTACGCCATTTTGTTGTGGAGTGCCGGCTACAGTAAACTGTCTTTTTATGCCATGTTGTTCACAAAATTCAAGGAATTCATCTGAAGTATATTCTCCTCCTCGATCAGATCTAAGACACTTGATTTTTATATCTAATTCATTTTCAACCAGAGCTTTGAAATTCTGAAATTTCTCAAATGCTTCATCTTTGTGTTTAAGCAACCCAATCCAACACATTCTAGAGAAATCATCAATAAACAAAATATAGTATTGTTCACCACGTGGTGACTTTTTCCTCATAGGACCACATATGTCAGTATGAATAAGTTCAAGAGGCTTACTTGATGATCCTTCCTTGGCATTAAACTGTACTCTGGTTTGCTTACCAAATTGGCAAGATTTGCATATGATATTTTTGGGTGGAGTAATGTTGGGAAGATCACGGACAACTTTAAGTCTGCTTGATTTGTTGATTTGAGAGAAGCTTAGATGCCCCAACCTTCTATGCCATAGCCAGTTTTCTGAAGATTGACTCAAGTAACATTGTTCTTTGCAGTTCTTCAATACATACAGGTTGCTTGGAGTTCTTTTTCCTTTTATAATTGTTTTACCTGTTTCAAGATCACGAACCACACATTCTTTTGAACTAAAGACAACTTCAGTTCCTTGATCACACATTTGACTTACACTTAACAGGTTATGCCTTAAACCATCCACATACATGACATCATTATCCTTCACCTTTTCTTTTAGAAACACAGACCCTTTTCCTTTAATTACAGCAGGAGTATCATTTCCAAATGTAACTTTCTTTTCCTTTTCTAGAGCACTATATGCAAGAAGTTTGTTTTTGTCACCTGTCATGTGTCTTGAGCATCCACTATCAATGTACCATTGATTTTCTTCACCTTATGCAAATAATGCTATGCCACAATTTTCAACCTGTAATTCCTTCTTTTTCCATACTTTGGAGCTTGAAGGAAAATTCTCTTTTGGCTGAACTTTGCTCCTGCATTCAGATTCTTCATGGCCAAAGTTATTGCAATAAGCACATTCAACCTCATTTAGAAGAGGAGAAAAGTTGTTATAGGTATTCTTCTTTGTTTCAATATCAATCCTTTTCTTTCTTGCTTCTCTTGTCATGATGGTTTTATATGCAACACATTGAACAACTTTATGACCAAAATTGTGACATGAGAAACATTGTCCATTGAAGAAGAAATTTCTGCGATCATGAAATCTTCTACTTGAATTTTCCTGTTGATTGGTGTTTCTTTGAAAGATATTCCTGTTAGTGTTCTTTGAATTGAGATGATCATGCTTTACCTGTAAAGATTCTTTATTCCCTTGCTGAGTGGTAGAATGTTGTAAACCAGCTGTAGCGGCTTTTAGATAATTTGGTGCTGAAGCCTGAGAAGATTCTCCAGTATATCCAAGACCTGTCTTTATAAGAGGAGAACGTTGTACCTTGATAATCTCATCTAAGGTTTCAGATCCTTTAGCAAATCTAAGATTCAAAGTCTTTACTTTCTCAGAATCTTTTCTTAGACTTACCACTTCACATTCTAATTTCTCAATGTGTTTCTTTGCTTCTTCAACCTGCTTTTCCAGAGTTTCTATGGTTATTTTCCTTTCTTCTAAGAGTATTTTACTTTCTTCTAAGCGTATTTTGAGTTGATTGTTTTCTTCAAGAAAGTCATTGTCCTCTAGAGCATCCACAAAAGTATCATTTTCTTCTCTAGATTCAAATGCCATGAGAAGTCTAAGATCTTGTTCACATTCTTCCTCACTATCAAATAACCCATCACTGTCTTCATGAGTATAGCAACTTTTTCTAGTGTTAAACCGATTCTTATTCCTTCTTGCTACTTCCTTCCCTTTTGCAAGTGTTTCTTTATGAGGACACTTAGCAGCATAATGACCAATAACACTGTTACCGATGAAATAGGTAACCTGACCTCAAAACGGGAACTCTAGCCCAAAAAATCTCAAAAAACATGAAAAAACACCCCCCAAAAAAAAAGTGTGTCTTCCAGAACGCACTTGTTTTTTTTTTAAGGTCAAATTTCAACATTTTCTAAAATTATGCTAAAAACAAAATTGTTTGTTGAAAAAAGGATTGAAAAAACACCCCCCAAAAAAAAGTATCTCTTCCAGAACGCACTTCGTTTTTTTTTTAAGGTCAAATTTCAACATTTTATAAAATTATGGTAAAAAAAAAATTGTTTCTTGAAAAAGGGATTGAAAAAACACCCTTAAAACAAAACCAGTTGATGCTGGAATAACAAAAAAAAAATTGTGTCATACTTTTGGCATTTTTAAAAATAGAAGTAACATTTTTTTAATTTTAAAAATTCAAACATTAAAAAAAAACCTAAAATTTAAGAAAAAAATAAATTTAAAAAATAAAAACATTTAAAAGCTTAAAATTTAAAAATATATGAAGATAAAAAAAATAAAAATAAAAACAAAGTAAAAATTTTAATTCAATCATTAAAAAAAACCTAAAATTTAAGGAAAAAAAATTTAAAAAATAAACCAAAAAAAATTAAGTTTAAAATTAAAAAAAATATAGAAATTAAAAAATAAAAATAAAAACAAAATAAAAATATTAAATTAAAAAAAAAAAAAATTAAAAAAAGAAGGAAAATATAAAAAATAAAATATAGAAATTAAATTTAAAAAAGAAAAAGAAAATGCTTATTAAATTTAAAAAAAGAAAAAAAAATTAAAACAAATAATTAAATTTAAGGAAATATATTAAATTTTAATAAATTTAAAAATTCAAAATTAAAAAAAAAAACACTATTCAAATTAAAAGGGAAAAAAAAGAAAAATTAATTAAAAATAAAAAATAAAAATAAAATACAATGAAAATATTAAATTTAAAACAATATATATTAAAAAAACAAATAAACTATAAAAAATAAATTAAATTTAAATTATAAAAAATAAAATATATATATATGAACTTAAATTAAAATAGGTATATACATCAAATTTTATTAAATTAAAAAAAAAAAAGGTTAATATTAAAATAACAAATTAAATTTAAAAACAAAAATATTAAATTTTAATAAATAAATGAATAAACAAATAAATTTTGAAAGAAAAAATAAATTTTAAATATAAAAGAAAAAAAATATTGTTAAACGAAAAACTTTAAAAACTTTAAAAATCAATTAAAAATGGAAAATTGAAAAAAATATTAAATAAAAAAAAAAATAAAAAAAAAAAAATAAAAAAAAATTAAGTTTCATTAAAAAAAAAATCTAATTTTAAATACACAATTTTAATTGAAATAAAAAAATATAAAAATTTTATGTAATTAACAAAAAAAAAATAATAAAAAAGTAAAACATTTAAAAAAAATATTAAATCCAAATAAATTAAAAAAAATATATATAAAATTTATTGAATTTTATAAAATTATATTAAAAAACTAAGTTAATAACAAAGAAAAATTATGAAATTAAAAAAAAAAAAAATCAATTAAATAAAAAAAATGGGCAAAATTTAATAAAAATTATTAACAAAAAAAAATAATAATAAATTTAAAACAAAAAAAATTAAAAAAAAACGAATTTTATTTTAAATAATTAAAAAAAATTAATATTTTAAAATTTTAAAAATATAAAAAAATAAAAATAAAAAAAAATATCAATTAAAATTAAAATGTCATGGTGGTCGGGGCGTGGCCCGCCCGCTAGGCGGGGATGGCCGGCCCGGCGGCGCCACGAGGGCAGCCCAGCCAGCCTCCCAGCCCCCGACGGGCAGAGGGCCAATTCTCGGAATCGGCTCTCCGCCCGTCGGGGACTGGGAGGTCGGCTGGGCTGCCCCCGTGGCGCCACCCGACCGGCCCCCACCGCCCAGCGGGCAGGCTGTGCGCGCGCAACCCGCCCGCTGGGCGGCGGGGGCCCGCCGGGGTGCGCCACGGGGGCGGCCCAGCCGGCCTCCCCGCCCCCAACAGGCAGAGGGCCGATTCTCGGAATCGGCCCTCCGGCCGTCGGGGGCCGGGAGGCAGCCTGGGCCGACCCCGTGGCGCCGCCCGTCGGGGGCGGGGAGGCTGGCTGGGCCGCCCCCGTGGCGTCGCCCGGCCGGCCACCGCTGCCTAGCGGGCGGGCCGCGCCCCGACCACCACAATATTTTTTTTTAATTGATTTTTTTTTTGTTTAAATTTAATTGATTTTTTTTTTTTTTTAATTTCAAAAAATAATTTTTTTTTTCAAAAAATTAATTTTTTTTTTAATTTAATATTTTTATTTAAAATAAAATTCGTTTTTTTTTTTTTTTTAATATATATATACATCTATTTTTTATTTGATTTTATTTTTTTTATTATTTTTTTTATTTTTTTTTAATATTTTTATTTTAATTTGATTTTTTTTTTTAATTTTGAATTTCAAAAAATTTAAAATTATTTTTTTAATTCAATTTTTTTATTTTAAATTCAATTTGTTTAATTTTTTTATATTTAATATTATAGAATAATTATTTTTTTAAATTTAAAATTTAAAATTTATTTATTAAAATTTTTAAATTTTAATTTAATTTAATTGTTTTTCTTAATTTTTTCGTTTATTTAGTTTTTCATTTTTAAAATCTATAAATGGTTTCATTAAAAAAAAAAAAAAAACACTAAATTTATGTATATTTGTTTTTTAAATATTTGCACGTGGTTTTTTTCATTTTTTTTGTTTTTTAATGATAGGTTTTTTTTTTTAATAATTTTTTTATTTTCTTTTTCTTTTTCAATTTTAATTGTTTTTTTTTTAATTTGTTTTTTTTGTAATTTTAATTGTTTTTTTTTAATTTGTTTTTTTTGTAAATTTTAAAATTTGTATTTTTTCCTTATTATTATTATTATTATTTTTAATTTAAATTTTTAAATTTAATATTTTTTTATAAATTTTAATTTTGTAATTTTAATTATTTTAAATTTTTTTTTAAATACATATATCTATTTTTTAATATATTGTTTTTTTTAATAAGTTAGAAAAAAATGTTTTTGATTTTTTTTTTTTTTATTTGGGTCAATTTTTGTTTTTTACTTTAAATTATGTGTTTTTTTTCTTCAAATTTTGTCATTTCCTTTGATATAATTTTCAAATATTTTTGTTTTTTTTAATTTATTTTTGTTTAAATTTTTTATTTTTATGAGCTATTTTTTTTTTTTTTTACATTTTTATTGGTTTTTTTATTGCTTTTATATATTTTTTTTTATCTAAGTTTTTTGTTTTATTACCAACATGAAAATCACCACTATAAAAAAAAAAGGTTGATGCAGCATCAATACGTTTCAAAATTAGCATGAAAATCACCTATTTAAAAAAGGTTGATGTAGCATCAATACGTTTCAAAATTAGCATGAAAATCACTGCTCTAAAAAAAAAAAGGGTTGATGCAGCATCAATACGTTTCAAAATTAGCATGAAAATCACTGCTGTAAAAAAGAAAAAGTTGATGCTGCATCAATACATTTCAAAATTAGCATGAAAATCACTAACATTTTAAAACAAATTTTCATACTTCATAAATAAAAATTTTAGAGTGTCAAAAATGTGCACCAAAAAAAAAAAAAACGGTGATTCTGCATCACCACTTTTCAAAATCGGGTGCTTTTTATGCTACCAAAAAAAAGTAGGTAACATTGCGGTTACCTATTTCATCAGTAACATTGTTCAATTCTTCCACACTCAAAACATTTGAAAGGAGCTACTCGAATCCTATTCCGTACAAGTTGGAGTTTCTTTACAAAATTTTCCTCATCTTCTTCCTCGAGATATATCTTGATCCTTCTACTTCTTGGCTTCTTTTCCTTTTGTAGAAGCTCAAGACAACCTCTTTGACTTAAGGTCCCCTTCTCATTTCATATGCAGTTAGAATGCCATGTTACCACAACAATATTTTGAAGATCCTATTTTTCTTCAAGAGAAGAAACTTTTGACTCAAATTTTGCTGTTAGCGATCTTAAAAGTTTCTCAACCAAAGTAGATTCGGTTATTGTTTCTCCAAGATTTCTCATACGATTTACAACATCATCAACATGTAAAAATAAACTGGCAATACTCTCATCACTATGCATCTTCAAATTTTCATATTCAATTCTGAGAGTTTGGAGTTTTGCAATTTTTACCTTTGCATCAGCTTCATAACTTAGGATGATTTTGTCCCACATTTCCTTTGTGGTATTTAGCTGCATGACTTTGAAAAATTCATATTCAGTCAGACTTCCTGTTATAGCATTGACCGCCTTTGCATTTGATTCATAATTCTTCTTTTCAGTCGGATCTGTTGGTATTGTAGCTGGATATTGATATCCTTGTTCAACATTGGCCCATACATCTGTTCCCATAGACTGAAGATAGGATCTCATCCTTGTTTTCCAGAAGATTAAATTGCTTCCATTAAAGAGCGGAGGCTTGATAGATGTTGTTCCATCTTGATTGCTCATCTTGCTTGATCTTCCTTCTAGCGGCTAAGATTTTTCAGAAGGACTTGCTCTGATACCAATTGTTGAGAAAGATGCTGAGAGGGGGGGGGGGTGAATCAGTATCTTGATCTGTCAATCAACTTTTTACTTTTCTTTTCTCAAACACCCATACGCTACTTTACAGAATAAAACTAGCGTATATACGTGGATATCCTTAAGGAAACTCGCGTATGCTCAGATTTCTTATTATGCAGATAATTCTTATCTTAGATTATTGCATCATTCATTCATTAGATGTTTAGTAAGCAGTAGACATGTGCAGTAAGATCAGAATAAATCAACACACATAAGCATCACACATGAACACCAGGATTTTAGGTGGAAACCCAATTCAGGAGAAAACCACCGCTGTCGTCGACTCAGTCTTCAATATTTATTATAAAGAAAACATCTTACAACAATGTACTAGCGCAGACTCATACCAGCACACAGGCACCCACCTGCAGAAAGGCTACAACCTTCTCTCGTTTACCAGCCTCTCCTGGAAGGGAGCCACAACCCCCTGCTCTCGTTTACCAGCCTTTCCTGGAAGGGAGCTACTACCCCCTGCTCTCGTTTACCAGCTATCACTGGAAGGGAGCTACTACCCCCTTTCTGAAGGCTTCGACCCTCAGCACCACTGCAGACCATGTTTCATCAATTTTCAAACTGGATCAAACAGCTTTAACACAACCCTTCACTTATCAACAAACATACTTTGCTCAATGCTTCAAATAGAACAGTGAAACCACTGAAACCAGAATACCAGAGATAACACAGACTTCAGAATAGATATGCAGAATCACATTCACCCTTGAGCAACCATTAGTTCAGATACCATACACGCTTTTATTTAATCAGACCCGCGTATACACACGCTTTTTATGAAACAAACACGCGTATACATATGTGCATTTTTCAGAAAACCCTAACTGCCCATACGCACTTTTATTCAATCAGATCCGTGTATATACGTGCTTTTAATGAAACGAACCTGCGTATAGATCTATAAAAGATAAACTTTGCAGAACAGACCAGATCTATGAACTTACCCAGATTTCTTCAATTTCTTCATCAGACTGGCGCCAAGTCTTCATCATTTCTTTTGCAGATCATTCTAGAGATTCATCATTTGTAGATCTAGAGATCTTTAAGCCTTCATCATATCCATAGGCGCATCAAGATTCAGATTTATCAATTAAGAACAGAGTTCCACCATGCAAATATACTTCAAAGTGAAGTATTCATTAAAACCCAGACACTTGCACACCTTGCACAATTAATCTCTTCTCCTTATATATGTTTAGCCTTTATCAATACCATGAGTAAAAAACCACACCACTTCCAATGGTATTCCTAGACAGGATCAAATAGATAATCCAGCGCTCAATACAATGGGTCAATACCATGGTAATGTCCCCTGGTTTTATTAATTTAGAGCGCAATTATACATACGCGACTTGGCACATACTTTTCCGCGTACATACACGACTTCTCCTTAACAAACCCGCGTATGCCTTGTGACATACCTTGTTTAACATTATTCTGGCACTTTCTAAATTTCTTTCTTCTGCTACTTTTGAACTAATCTATAGATATATCAGATTTATATTATTTTCATCAAGGACAACTTCATCAAGTAGGTTGCCATCAACTTTATCAAGTAGGTTGCCATCAAGGACAACACTCTGAATCATATTGCCAACATACATAGCATCAGAGAATTCAGGAATGATACAATGAATAGCATTTGAAAGGAATTTGATGGCCATTTGTTGACTGTGTGGCTTGATTAGATAAGTCCACATAATATCCTATGAAATTCCTTGAAGTTTGCTAATATGTTGATTCTTATTAGTTATCTCTTCCTTCCACCTGGAATCAACTTCTTTTACTTTTGGTAATTTTCCTGGGGTACAATCTGAGATCAAATTAGTGGCATACAAGCTATCATTAACCAGCTATGTAATATTATTCATCATACTTTTAGCTCTTGATATGGCTCTTTCTAATTTCATCAGCTGTTGTTCCCATTCCACAAATAAAATTTCCTTGTGTCTCTCCTCTATTCTGGGAAGATTAGCTTTTCTTCCCTGCTCTGTATCCTACCATGAAAGAAATTCAGAAATTTTGTCATCAGCATCATCAATTTCTTGCCTGAGAGTGACTGCTTCATCTATCAAAGATGATGGTATTTTGCACAAGGGCTCAGCTTGTGCCAACTTTAGACAAAATTCATTTAACTTCTGAGATAGCAGTTTGTTCGTTTCAAGAGCTTCAGTATTGAATTGATCTAATTTAGGATAATCCTTGAATTTATCTAATGCTGATTGGAATATTTTCTCTTGTTCAATATTTGCATTTTTCTCATTTTGCAGAAGATTTTGTAACTTTTCTACCTCTTGAATCAACTGCTGCTATTTGTTCAAGGCTTGTTCATCAATCTTCTTCTTTTCAATACTAAGTTGCTCTTCCAGTTGTTTAGATCTGAGCCCCTCATCTTGCAATTGTTTTTCCAACTGAACAAGCTTTTGCTGATTCTCTATGGCTTGTTCATCCAGTATAGCTATCTGTAAGTCTTTTTGTTTCATCAACTGGGAGACTTCAGAAGCTTTTTCTATAGTTGCATCACTATAGGCACCTACGTATTGAGATAATTTGGTGAGATCCTTCAACAGATTCACCTCAGCATTTTTATAAACAATATTCATAAATTCCATTTGTGATGTTGAAAGTGGATCCTGGTCTATTCTTCTCCTCTTCCTCTACTTTCTAACAACAACCCTATGCTTAGGATAGTAAAATATGTCTAAAGGAGGAATTTCTTCTACTTTCAACATAATTTCACCAGTAGGATGTTCAGGAATAATTTCAATATCTTGATCTTCCAGAGCTTTAACTTGGGGATTATTTTGTTGTCCTATTTGCTGGCAAATTGCTCATATTGGCTCAGCAAATAGGAAGAAACTATAAGTTCAGCAGATTCCACTACTTTTTCAGTAGTTTTTTCCCTTCCAATTTGAGAATCTGGATTATTGCTCATATCTTCTTGTACAGTACCCTTACTGCCTGTTTCTACTTTCTCAGTATGCACCTTGGTTTCAGTACCTATGCTTTCTTTTTCTATCTGAGTTATAGATTGTTGATCAATATGTGCATCAAGTTTACCGTTAGTATTCTATTTTTGCACATTGGGTTTGCCGCTAGTGTTTTCTTTCTGCACAACAGGATTAGTTCCTGTGACTTCCTTCTGTGTCTGTTCATTGACTCTGCTAGTAGATGTCTCTTTAGCTACTTTGCCAGATACATCCTCTTTTTCCTTTTGCTGTGTTTCATACTCTTGCACAGAAATTCTTAATTGATCTAGAGGAGCTTTGAGCAGTCTCTGGCTTCTAAATAACATGAATTTATTCATCTCTTCAGTCTGAAATTTAGACTTGGCTAAGTTATAGACTTGGGACAAATTATCAGCAGAAATAAACAAATCATCGAACTCATCTGGTTCATGCTCAAATCGAGTGATTGAAACTGAAGTGGTGAAATCAAACGCCACCTTCTTTGGGTCATATTGCCTTCCTGGGACTATAGAGAGTTTAAGTTCTCTTATCTTGACGACCTCTTTCTCAGCATGTGTGAAGTTATTGAGAGTATAATCCCCACAATTAAATGGAAAATTAGGCCACATCAACTTTTTATTATTCTTCAAAGACCTGGACATGCCTTCTATTGTTAACTGATAGGAAATCTCTTGTGCTAACAGTTTATTGGGAACATACAGAGGCAGAATATGGGGCTCTACTATGCTCCCGAAAACTCTGATATAAGAAAATCTTTCTTCTCCGAACCAGTCCCCAGTCAAGGATATATCAATTTTAGCTTTTTCAGAAAGCCTGGGAGGGAATCGGTTAAAAATGGTTTGATAAACAGGGATGAGGAAACCATGACAAGTTCTATAAACATGCCTTTTTAAAATAAACTTTCCACAAGAATTTATGATATATATGAATAGGAGTAGGATCTTTAGGGGTCCATTTCCATCCTAACATGGGAAATTCAAAGTTGAAACATAGGGCATCTAGAATATAGGCACACAAGTAAAATGGGGTTGTGTTTCCTGTGTCCTTGTCCTTTCTATACTCGAGAATTCTATTGGCTATATTATCTGAAAGGATGACAGCCTAGTCCATGATTTCAGAATTTACAGCAAAATGGATTAAAGGTACCATTTGTATAGAAAACCTAGCTGAATTATCATTTCCAAATAGCCTGCACATCATTGCGGCGGCGTAACAGTATGGAGGTGAAAGGGACTCCACAAAGTACATACATGATGCCTCGTTTTTGTGCTTTTCTGGAGCTCTTCTCCATTCTCTGATTGGCTCAGACTGATTTTCATTATTTGCAACGAATTCCTTGATGAAGGCTTTGTTGTAGATTTTCTGTGGGTCCGAAATATGGTACATTGCTTTAATTTCCTCTGCCTTAAATGACCCAAATGTTGTCCCAGTAGCTGAAACAAACGTTATGTTCTAGATGGTAACATTATCTATCACCCACCGGATCACATCATAGTAAGGGAAAATGTTCACCTGAGCTGCAATTCGGTGTAGGAATGAATTCGCAAGTGTTTGAAGAGAAGTTTCTGAATCGGACTCTGAGTCATTTTCGTCAGGAACTGTTGCCTTCACCACAGTGACCTTAGGATTTTCCCTTTCAATGAGGTTATATACCTCTTCCCAAGAGAGTTTCCCAAGACCTTGGCATGATGTTTTTGTCACCAGCTTAATTCTGGCTAGTTTCTCTTTAGATACCATGGTGAAAATAGGGGTCTTTGCAGCGACAGTGCCCTTTGTTTTTCTATATCTCTTAGACATTTCGTTGTCTGGTATCGTTTCTCTTGCTCAGCGAATGAAAGGATTGGACGTTCTGTTGTTCTGCAATGGAGAAAAGCTTTCAGACATGATGAAAATGCAATAAGGAGAACAACTATATGAAAGATCTATTCATTGATTTTCATTTATAACTCCATATTTTAAACTTAAATGCTCTCTTTAGAAGTCACACTCAACGTATTTGAAACAGAATCAATAACCATCATTCTTTTGATTTTCTATTAATAATAAACGTACAATCGGAGGTTGGCAGTTTTGAAATGAGAACATAAAACTTTCCCTTTGAATCATGCGATTATGATTAATAAATATCATATGCGCAATGTAAAATATAAATATTAAGTGTTAATCGCATTTGGGATTTTCAAGAAGGACAACAAATAAGATTTCATAATCTCTGCTGATTTCTGATTGCGATGATGGTGTATCGCATCAACTTTTTTCAAAAGAAATAAGTTTGTCAATGATGTTAGTTGATTTGAGATTGCGATTTAGGTGGGGCCCATCGCATCGGAATTTATGGTATAATGAGTGAATATATAATGTCTTCTTCTCCCGAAATGCGATTGCGATCAACCGCATCGCATCGGAGTTTTGCAAATGACCGAATCAAGAGTTTGCATTTTTGTTTTGCGATTTGCGATTTGCGATGGAGCCTATCGCATCGGAGATTATAAAACAAGCCCATATTATATTGCTCTTCCGAAATGCAATTGTGATTAATCGCAATCGCATTGGAGTTTTGCAGAACAAATGTGAAAACTTAGAACTTTTGCGATTTGTGATTACAATTGGTTCAATCACATCAGAGTTTTTCTAAAACAAATATACAGCTTAAGGATATCTGCGATTTGCGATTGCGATTACTATATCACATCGGACTTTGTTCCAATTGAATATTTTTATGTATTATGTTAATGTGATAAAGTCTTTATATCTCATCGGATCGGAAATTTTTCAATGTTGCATTTGTTTATATACACTTGCTATTAAAGATATGCAATATTGCTCTTTTAACAATGAACCTTTATTGTTTTATTAAAAAATGATCGGATTTCCTCTAAGTTTTTTTATTCCTATCTAAAGAAAAAGGGGACCTATTTCTAAATGAAATTTATTCTAAGAATTAGAAATGGGGAGGGTTGTTGTACTGTACAATAGGTCCTTGGAGACTCAATCTTCTTCTTGCCATTAGAGGGCAATCATGTTGTAGCCCAAGATCAACATGCCCTCTACACTTCTCATAAGTGGAGAGGAGGACAGTGTGGGATAGGCCCTCTTGCCTATCATGTTCATTTATTCAGCCCACCTACACTTCAGGAGCCAAAGGTGGAGGAGATTCTTCATGAGTTTCCATGCTGGAGGGTGACTCATTTCATATGGATGATAGCTTGGGGGTGGAGGTTTCACTTGGGGATGAGGAATTCCCATGCATTTCATACTCCATGCCTTGAGAGGACCTCTAGAAAGCACATAGTTGTCTCCTTGAGTATGCTACTTTTGCATGATGATAGCCATTTGGGGTGTCCACCAAATGCTAATTTGTTTTCTTGGGAGAGGCACTATGAGGATTCATTGTTGAGACAGCATCCCTTTACTTGGGAGAGATTGTCATACATGGATGCAACAAAGAGAGGAGGAGACATAACTCAGTCTATCCTTACACTTGCTTGAGGACAAGCAACCTTTGAGAGGGGAGGACTGTAATATTCCTAAAATTAGCATGCAGCTAATAGGAATATTAGATTTTGATTTTTGCACCTAGAAGATGAATAAATGGGAGGAGGACCCATATTTAACTTGTATTGACATAAAATCCCTCTTGGTATGAAAAGGGGATAACTTGGTGGCTGGATTTTTTACTTCCCATGTGTGAACAAGAAAAGAATCATGTGATTCAGTCAAATTTGACCAAGTCAACAGCGATGCCTAAGAGGGTGTGGCTTGCTTGAGAAGACAGCACAGTTTTGGAGGGAAAGTATTCACATGGTGTTGGAAACCCTAATAGGTGGGATCCAAGGTGAGGAGGCTCACAACTTTATAAGGAGGGAGATGGCATACTTTTGAGGTTAGCTTATGGATTACATTTTCATGTCTGCTTATACACTTGAGCATTCTCCAGTTGTTGAGCTGAGTATGCAGTGATGTTCAGCACAAGGCATTCCTGCTTAGGGATTCCTTCTCCTTCATTGAGAGATCACTTGGAGGAGTTCTGTTCTTCATTCTCCCATATCCAGGCTTGAGGCCTAACACCTTCTATGGCTACAGTGTTATTCTTGCAGCAGGAAACATTGTGTTTCTGGGTGTGCAGTGGGAGATTCACAACACCAGCTCTTGAGCTTATCTTTTAGAAGAGGGAGCTCCCCTTTCTTTGCAAGATATGTACAGAAGGCCCTGGAGCTTATTTGACATCTTAGAAAGTGGCCAACTCAGTTCCCATCCACTACAGCACAATTCACTGTGGAGACTGCATCATTTTTTCCAGAGCAGCAGTTGCAGGGTTTGATCCTTTGCTTGGGAGCTAGTTCCTTGGAGAAAAGGCCAACCCTTCTCCCGGAAATATCTGTACTTCATTCTTTCTCTATCATTTGTATATTTCAGTCACATATATTTAGAGCTGCAGTAAAACCACATTTTTTCAGGTCCATATCTGCAGATCTGCATTTTTGTACATTGTGCTCTCAAGAAACCCTTGTCGGGTTACTCTTATTTGTATAAAAAGGGAGGAATCTCCATTTTCTTAGCCATTGATACATTGTATACTCTAGATCTATTTGATCTCATTATTTTTTGCATAAGCCCTCATTAAAATAACACATTCCTTTCTTTAGTACTTTCTGCATGAGCTAGGCTATGGGGTTTGGGCTGATTTTAGTTGCATTGACTTGGGGAGATCTGTTCATGTTGGCTAGAGTGATTTGTTTCACCTCTAATTCTGCATATGAGTTTTATATCATGTATTCTAAGGGATCCAAGTCCCATTTCTCACTTTTATGGCTTTATTTTCTGAAGACAGTTGTTTTATGCCCTATATTGCTGCATTTCCCCACTTGGGAAGGAGGATATAGGCCATATTCTTGCTGAGGTTCTTACATATGCTGGTGAGATGTTCTTTTACATCCAATGAGATGCTCTACATTTCCATGCTCATGATTTGCTAAAGCTCCAACTTTGGAATATCTTAAGATATTCTAATTGTTGTAGAAAATCCCAATTTTGGGATATTACAATCACCCTGATTCCAATGATGTGAATGACACTCAAATATGAGCTCATATGATCAAGCTATCCACTTTCAAATTTCCGGTTAAACTTGGCCAAGTGGCAAGCTTAACAAGGCAAAAAAATGACCGAGACTCGGTGCATGGAATCCAGCCACTGGGACGAGCGAAATTGTTTCCTACTTAATTTTCCAATGACCCTTATTTTTTTCAAAGTTAAAAATGGTGGTATGTTTATAATAAAACTAAAATATATATAAATTATGGGTGGAGGGCTACCACCCCCGGCACACCCAGAGATCTTGTCATATTAAAAACCCGTATTAGATCGATGGGTCACCACCCCTGCCAGACCCCACGCCCATGTCATATAACATGCCACATATATGACGGGATGGTGGCATGAATCGAACCAACCCAACGGGCCCGCCGGTTGGTCCACCAACATCGAGAGCAGAACAACCATAAACCATATGTTACAACTCTTCAGTGCCTAGACTGAAAACTGTTACAACCAACGATTATGTAACATTGACTTCCACATATCATATTTTCAATACATACAAGTCAAGACTGGCATGGGCATGGCTTGAACCCGCCCGTCCTCCACCAGGAAGTCTCACAACCACCACACGATGGCCCCCAAAGTTAGAAAATGTACCTTATATATATATATATATATATATATATATATATATATATATGTCGACAATAAAAACAAAGTTTGGGTTTGCAACGACTGGCCAACGATTAAAACAAACACAGAACTCCACCAATGGATTAGGCTGTGAATGATTACATGGAGTTTTAAAAATTAAACCCATGCCAACTATTTAAAACACCAACGTGGCTAGATTGGAGGGGAGGGGATTTGATCCTCTGACCCCACGATAACCAACATTCAAACTTTTCCAATGATCCAATGGATCAACTTTGTTATTTCCATCTGAAATTTTTTATTGAAACCTAAACAATTTCTTATTCAACTGGCGGAGGAGGGCAGACCAATGTAACCATGAGAAAATCAGATGCATTGGAACCTGGATGAAGTAGAATCAATATATGTTGAAAGATTCCATGGGAGGTAAATTTTTACAGTGACATAATGTTAGTTTATCATCATTTTTCATATAATTTCGTAGGGAGCACGATGGTGAAGTTAGATTCACCATCTGAGTAGCATTATTGCAAGTGCCCCACAACAAGGAATCTATGAATAATCTTGAGGAATCTAGAATATTCCATTAGAGGCTGAATTTTTTCAGTGTCGGAATGTTTCCGACTTTATACTCATTTTTCTCAGAATTTCGCAAGGAGGGTGATGGCGAGATCATATTTCTCATCTGAGTAGCAGATCTATAGTCAACTAGTGGAGAGGAATATTTTTGGAATCATGAGGAATATAAAAGATTCTCGAAGACCTAGAATTTGACATTGTCTAAATTGGATAAGTTGACAATCGATTTTACACCACTCATCGCCATGAATTCAGTGATGCATTCCATTTCAACAGTCGATCTTTTCATTTTTCAGCCATATTCGAAAGTGGAGGTATATGATGCAATTATGTTATGCTTCCTTTGTTATTTTTGAGATAATGTTACTCTTTTTTAGATCCCTATTTGACACTGTTTTGAGGGATGCTTCTTGGCACATTATTTTGAGATTTCATTAGCTTGTCATGCTGAAGGAAAACCCATTTTGAGTGAGATTTCCTATAGGGAGAACTTATTGTTGACAGACACACCACTCATGTTGAGGGTATTTTTCCTTGTCATGAAAAATAACATGCAATGCACATCATCATCATTAGCATTAATTAATGAAGCAGCCTCCACTATCTTGACACCATGCCTAGAGACGTAACCCCCACGAGGTGAACTCTGTTATCAAATGTGTCATGTTCTTGATTTGTTAATCGTCATTATTTTTCCCCTTATTTAAGCATGCACATGTGGTTCTTTTATGCTCTTTTAAACTCAGTTCTATTAATAGCACATAAATAAAATATCTTGGATGATTCTGGTAGCGGAAGAAACCTGGATCAAGTAAAATATGTGAATTGCATGATTGAATGGGCCACAAGAAAAAAAATGGAGGATGAAAAAAATATATATGAGGACCTCCTTGGGATTTTAAAAATGGTGGAAATAATATATGAAGCTTATGTGAATAAGATGGCAAGAGAGGGATAGGAGAAAGAAATAGCAGAATACGATGCTCCATCTACACTCTCGAGTGAACATTCATCTTCTTCATCATCTTCTCATCATTCGAATGAAGAGATCAACCATAGCCTTCAAGCAGAGAACACTAATTTGAGGAGACTTCTATGAGAAGACAAAAGAGGAGAAGTAGAGACTACAACTTTAGTTATAAGCCATGGAAAAGGCCTTGGAGTATTTGAAGCATAGGGAAGGCTTAAAGAAACCATCATCACTTGTTTTAGAATCGACAGCTCAGGTAAAGAGTGTCGATCGTTCTTCACTTTCATCTTCACGTGATGTTATTTCTATTGGAAATGCAGAGGTACCCATTTTAGGAACTAGAATGGGACTCCTTACCAAGATGGGGTATAAAGGAGCAGGAATTGGTGTTAATGGCCAAGGAATGACTTAGACATTGGAGGTTATGCAAAGACCTTGATTCATAGGTTTGGGATACACTAAAGGAGAATTCTCAAAGGTGTCAGAAGCTTCTAAGACATTGTTGAAACTGTCGAGGAAAGATAATGATGGGAACACATCACCATCATCCCATGACAATGCACATTGCAAAGGAAGAGATAAGGAAAGCTCTCATCACCATAATTTCACCAGAGACAACGAGGAAAGGATAACGAAAATCATGGCATAGAAAACTCTGTAGTTATTGTGTTTTCCATAACCATGTGGTTTTTGAGTGCTGGAAGAGATTGGAAGCAAGAAAGAGGATGAGGCGTGAAAGGCCTTCTCCACATCATGGAAGGAATCCGGTTAAGCAGATCTAGAGGAAGAATATTTTTTGCAGCCATTGGAATAGACATGGTCATAAAAGAGCCACATGTTGGATACTCCATCTAGAGCGACGTCTTAAGGACAAAGCACTCGTACAGAAACCATCTCGTGAAAGTTTTCAACAAGCAAATCCACCACATTCGCGGTGGTTCACTTTGTTGAGTAAGAGATGGTTTTCCTAGATTTTGTAGCTTTTCATGGCCACTTTTTGTAAACCATTTGTTGCAAAAATGTAAAAAGTGATGATGTTTTTTCCATTGTTTGTTAAGCAATGATGATTTTTTGGCCTTGTATTGATAGTTGGGGTATTGGTTTCCACTTTGATGTAAAATTGATCACAGAGTGTGTGTTATAAACTCATGGAAAGTATGGGATGCTTGGGTCATAATTGGTTAAGAAATTGAGAATGTAGTTTGAAAATATTGTACTACAGGTTTGCAGAGGATGCAGGTGTTGACTCATCACTTGTGGCTCTGAAGAACAAAGGTGAAGGAGAAGATAGGGTGACATGTCAGGACACTTGTGGTGCAAAAAATGTACACAATAGTTGCATATTATGTTCATCTTTTGGTGGACCAAAATATTCTCATTGGGGAGGAATGATCCAGGTGGCTCTAGAGACACTCAGAAGTCAAAGAGGGCTCAGAATAGCTTAAAAATAAAGGTGGTCAAATGGAAGCAAAACCAAAATTAGATCATAGTGCTCATTCCCTTGATTCCAATAGTCTGAATGTCACTCAAATCCGAGCCCATATGGTCGAATTATTTGTGGTCAAAGTTCAGGTCAAATTTGGCCAAGTGGCAAGCTTAACAAGGAAACAAATTGACCAAGACCGGTCACACAGAATTCGACCACTGGGACATGAAAAATTATTTCCTACTTGATTTTCCCAACTACCCTTAATTTTTTCATATTAAAAATTTCAAGTGGTTTATAATAGAAATAAAACAAATTAAGGGTGGTGAGCTTCCACCCCCGCCATCCCAAGAGATATTTTCATATTAAAAACCCGAATTGGGTTGGCAGGTCGCCACCCCCATCAGACCCCATCCCCATGTCATATAACATGCCACATATATGATGGGTCGGTGATGGGAATCAAACCTGCCCAGCAGGCCCACCAGTAGTGGAACAACCACAAACCATAAACCATATGTTACAACTATTACACACCTAGGTTGTAGATCGTTACAACCAAGGGTTATGCAACAATTACTACCACTTACAATACATTCAATACATACAAGCCAAGATCAGTGGGGCTCGAACCCGGCTAGCCCCAACCGGGCAGTCTCACAACCACCAAATGATGGCCCTCAAAGTTAGAAAATGTGCCAAATATATATATGTCGGCAGCCAAAACAAAGTTTGGCGGTTTGCAATAACTGTCTGACGATTACAACAAACTTTGAACTTTGCCAATGGGTTATGCCACTAATGGTTACATGTAGTTTTAAAAATTAAACCCACGCCAATTATTTAAAACACCAATGCACCTAGATTGGAGGGGCAGGGATTTGAACCCCCAACCCCATGATAACCATCGTCAAAAATTTTCCAAAGAGCCAACGGCTCGATTTTTTTATTTCCGCCCAACATTTTTTAATTTAAACCTAAACAATTCTGTAATATTCCTAAATTAGCATGTAGCTAATTGGAATATTAGTTTTGCTCTTATCATTTAGTTAGATGAATAAATGGGTAGGGAGACCCATAAACCTCTTTTGTAGGAATAAAATCCCTCTTAAATGTGAAAATGGATCATCTTCATAGCTGGATAAAGCACCCTCATGTGTGAATAGGGGCTAATGCATGTGGACAAGGTCAAGTTTGACCAAGTCAACCGCGCAGTTTTGGAGGGAGATTGATTGCATGATGGTGGAAACCCTCATGAGTGGGACCTAGGGTGAGAAGGCTCACATTTTTTTAAGGAGGAGGATTTCAGCCATAGGATCTTATGTTATGGATTATTGATTTTGTGGTCTACATGACTATTTTCATTCTTCAGTTGTTTAGTTGAGATTGTTGTTTTGTTTAGCATCGGGTGTTCCCAATCGCGAATCCCACCTCTTCCATTGAGGAGCTCTTGGAGGAGTCTTGTACTATCATTTCCACATTCCATCATTCTTTCGAAGCTTCAGTCTTTAGCTACAGCGCAGTTTCTGTTCAGATTTTTTTTTTTGCGGGGTGTTGTAGTGGAGGGTTGAGAAACCCACTTTCTGAGCTAGTTTTCCATAGGAGGAAGGATTCCTTCTCTTGGGAGATCAGCAAGGAGGTTTACTAGGCATATTTAACATTTTTGGCATCAAGCCAACCTATCCCCATCATTTACAGCGCAGTTTCAGCTAGGAATTGCATTATTTTATAGTGTTGTTGTAGTGGGCAACCTAAAAATGGCCGAAAATCCAAAGTTAAAATCTGGCTAACCCATTTCTAGGTTTTTCTGGGTGTTTTGAGTAGAATATGTGGTTAAAATCTTGGATCATTCTGAGCACGCTAAAAACCTTCCACACATGTTTATTTGCCTCAGAAGTAGCAGGTTCCAACAGCAGCAGTTTCCTCAGCAGTAGTGGTTTGCTTTCTGTTGAAGGGATCATCCCTTCATTGAGAGATTCTTTTTGGAGGATTTCTTTCAGATCTACATCAGATTCAGCCACCTCCTTCATTGAGCTTCAGTTGTAGTGAATATTCATCCCTAGGGCTTTAGATCCACCATTCATACTTTGTGTATTTCCGGAAATCCTTCCCGGGTTCTCTTGGAAAGGTGTTTAGGAGGCTAGATCTTCACTCCTGGCATTATTTGAGTTATAAAATAGCATATATACATTGATGTATCTTTATGCAGAATTTTATGCCCTAAAACTGCACTATCATGGCTCATGGCACTTGTATGGTAGTGTTTTTACATGTATTGACATATTTTCTTACAGGAGGTTTGTTTTCTATTGCTTGAGTGATTAGATCCTCAAGGTCTTGAGCCTATTATTTGCTAATATGTTTAATAATATGGTTGTACATTTTTCTCATATTATGGTGTGTTGATTAATTCATTGTTCTTTCCACTATTATGTTCATATATTATTGCTTCCCCATTCAGGAATATTACATTGGTATCAGAGCATAATCTTGGCTCAGCCTATGAGTTTCAGCCAATATGCTATAAAAAGAGATTATAATGATGGAGAGAATGAGCTTTGTCTCATCACTTTTCAGATCCATGAAGAGCCTCTCCAATGAGGTTAAGCAGATACAAGAGGAAAGATACAATGACACCACTAGAGGGTTTCAAGAAGAGGGAAGTCCATGTACTTCCTATTCTCAGAAGAAAGAACCGATGTTGCAAAGAACTTCAAAGCAATACACTATGCCCTTTCCTTTTGAGGAAGAAGACAAGAAGCATAGAGAGGGAGGGCACTTGGAGCATGAGATCCTAAGCAGATACTTGGCAGAATATAAGTCTCAACCTAGATCTTTCAAGGAGACTCTAACTCTTCCACAATTTATTCATCTTGGAGAAGAAAGGAGGCCTTGCATCAATAGGAAAATGAGGGGCAATAGATTTCTATTGTCTACTTTTTATGGGCTATCCACAAGTACAACAAGGGCTTGGGTAATGAAGCTAGATGCATTATTCCTACTACATCTAGTGGTAGAAAGAGAGGTTGTCGAGATTGCAGCACTGCTCCTTGAGGGTGAAGAAAACATTTGGTGGTTCAGCCATTTGAGTCATGCAAGAGTGAGTGCATTTGCAAATTTTGCCTCGGAGTTGATAAAATTTGACGAGGAAGAATTAAAGGAGGAGAATCCTTCACCACCATTTGAGCACGCTAGCAGCCTTACGCACATGGTTCTTTGCCGATCCCTCGGAGAAGTAGTAGTTTAAGGCGAGCGGTTTCCTCAACGGTAGTGGTTTTCTTTGCGGTGAGATCATCCTCATTGAGTGAGTCTTTTTGGAGGATTTATTTCGGATCTACGTGGATTCGGCCACCTGCTTCTATGTGCTTGATTCATAGTGAATCTTCATCCCTAGGGCGTTAGATCCACCATTCATACTTTGTGTATTTCCAGAAATCATTCCCGGGTTCTCTTGGAGAGGTGTTTAGGAGGCTAGATCTTCACTCCTATAATTATTTGAGCTATACAACATCATATCTATATTGATGTATCTTTATGCAGTATTTTATGCCCTAAAACTATGCTATCATGGCTCATGGCACTTGTATGGCAGTGTTTTTACATGTATTGACATATTTTCTTAGAGGAGGTCTAGTTTCTATTGCTTGAGTGATTAGATCCTCAAGATTATGTGCCTATTATTTGCTGATATGTTTAATAATATGGTTGTACATTTGTCTCATATCATGGTGTGTTGATTAATTCACCGTTCTTTCCACTATTGTGTTCATATATTGCTGCTTCCCCATTTGGGAATACTACAATTTCTCATTAGACTGACGGTGAGGGTGGACTGTGGAACCATGAGTAGATCCCGTCTGGAACCGGATGCAAGAGAATCGTAGATCTTTAAGTATTCACACAGAGGTAAATTTTTATAGTATTAGAATGTTATCAAGTTTATAGTCATTTTTCTCGAATTTGCATAGGGAACATGATGGTGAAGTCAAATTCGCCATCGAGTAGCGAAGTGGAGGTTCCCTGCATCAAGGAACCTTTGAAGAATATTGAGGAATCTAAAGATTTCCTTGGATCTTGAATTTTCCGGAGTGTCATAATGTTGCCAACTTTATACTCATTTTCTTAGAATTTGAAAAGTGTGATTGAGAGATCAAAATTTTTCATACGAGTAACAAATCTATATTCGACCGGTGGAGAAGTTTTTGAACCATGAGGAATCTAATAGATTCAGAAGGTATAGAAAGTGACAGGTGTCATAATTGGAGTGCATGACGATTAATTTTACACCACTCATCACTAGGAATTCGGTGGTGCAATACATTTTGATAGTCGAGCTTTTCATTTTTCTACCATCCTCGAAAGTGGAGGCATATGATGCGGTTATGCTATGATTCCTTTTTTATTTCGAATATTATGTTATCTTTTCGAGATCCTTATTTGACAGCATGTTGAGGGATACTTATTTTTCACATCATTATGAGATTTCATCTCTTGTCATGCGAGAAGGAAAAGCCATTTGAGTGAGATTTCTTATAGGGAGAATGTCTTTTTGTCTGTTGGAGAGACTATTTCCCTCTTGTTGAGGTTATTTCCCTTTTATGAAAAATAACATACCATGTACGTCATCATCATTAGCAACAATTAATGAAGTGCCCTCCACTATCTTGACACCGAGCCCGAAGATGTATCAAACATTGGGTGAATTCGACTATCAAATGTGTCATGTTCTTGATTTTATTATCATAATTATGTTTCCTCTTGTTTAAGCATGCACATGTGGTTTTTAATTCTCCTTTAAATGAAATTATATTAACATAACATAAGTAAAATATCTTGGATAATTTTGGTAGCTAAATAAACCTAGATCATGGTCTCTAGAGAAAAGACCATGTTATGGCATCAAAGGCTTGGACATATTGGAGAGAAGGGCCTTCGGATACTGCATAGAAATGGTATGGTAGAAGGTATGTCTAATTGCTCTCTGGATTTCAATTTTTGTGAACATTGTGTATATGGGAAGCAGAATCGGGTGAGTTTTCCTTCTGGTGCTAAGAGGGCAAACAAGATATTAGAACTTGTGCATAGTGATGTGTTTGGGCCTGTGTCAGTTCCATCACTGGGAAAGTCTGTGTACTATGTTTCATTCATAGATGACTTCTCAAGGAATACATGGATATATTTCTTGAGGAATAAATCTAAAGTCTTTGACAGATTTAAAGAATTTAAGGCTCTGGTGGAAAACCAGACAGAGAAGAAGATAAAGGCGCTGAGGACAGATAATGGTGGAGAGTTCTGCAAGAAGGAATTTGAAGAGTTCTGTAAGAAGTGTGGTATAGCACGGCAGAAGACTACTCCATACACACCTCAGCAAAATGTAGTTGCAGAAAGAATGAACAGAACATTGATGGAAAAGGCAAGAAGCATGCTCAGTGGTACCGGGTTAGGACAAGAATTCTGGGCAGAGGCAGTGGAGACTGCATGCTATCTGGTTAATAGATCACCTTCATTAGTGTTGGAGGATAAGACTCCACATGAGGTATGGACTGGTAAGAAACCCTCTCTTTCACATCTAAGGGTATTTGGATGTGATGCATATGTACATGTTCCAAAGGAGAAAAGGACCAAGTTGGATAATAAATCTGAAAGGTGCATCTTTATTGGGTATAAGGATGGTTTAAAATGTTACAAGCTTTGGAACCCGGAAACAAGGAAGGTTGTGTACAGCTGAGATGTGGTGTTTAGAGAGGTGAAAGATGTTGTTAAACATGAAATCATACCAAAGGAACCTGAGAAGATAGAGTTTGAGCTAAAGGAGGATGAATCAGACTCTACAACAGAAGAAGACTCAGAAGATGAAGAGCCACAAACTCCATCTTTGAGAAGATCAGTTCGGGAAAGAAGGCAACCAGAAAGGTATAGTCCATCTGCTTTCTGTTCAGGTTTTGCCTTAACTATAACTGATGATGAACCCAGAACTGTCAGGGAGGCAGTAGATTCAGAGGATGGAAAACTCTAGAAGAAGGCCATGGCTGATGAAATGGCATCCTTGCACAAAAACGATGCATGGGATCTGGTGGAGTTGCCAGCTGGAAGGAAGCCCATTGGGAGCAAATGGGTGTTTAAGAAGAAGATGAATGTAGAAGGCAAGGTGGAGAAATACAAAGCTCGGTTGGTAGCGAAAGGTTATTCCCAAGTGTCGGGAATTGATTTTGGTGATATTTTTTCTCCTGTTGCCAAAGTTACTTCTATTAGATTACTTTTATCTGTTGCTGCTGCATTTGATTTTGAGATAGAACAGATGGATGTGAAGACAACATTTCTTCACGGGGATCTAGAAGAGGAGATCTACATGAAGCAACCTGAAGGCTTTATGGTGAAGAGTAAGAAAGAACTGGTATGCAGGTTGAAGAAGTCTCTGTATGGGTTAAAACAGTCACCAAGGATGTGGTATCAGAAATTTGATACCTATATACGGGGACTTGGCTTCACCAGAAGCAAGGAGGATCACTGTGTTTATTTTAAATTTATTGGTGACCGTGTTATTTATTTGGTCTTGTATGTGGATGATATGTTGTTGATTGTAAATGACAAAGAAATTATCCAAGATTTGAAGACCCAACTGTTCTCCAAATTCGACATGAAGGATCTTGGTGCTGCAAACTATATTTTGGGCATGGAAATTAAGAGAGATCGGGCAAAGAGGAAGCCATGCTTAAACCAGAGGAATTATGTCAAGACTATATTGTAGAGGTTCAATATGCAGGATAGTAAACCGGTGAATGTTCCTATTCATGTAGGTGTAAAGTTGTCTGCTGAACAGTGTCCCAAGACACAAGAAGAAGAGGAGAATATGTCCCATGTTCCATATGCAAGTGCAGTGGGTAGCCTGATGTATGCAATGGTCTGTACTAGACCAGACATTGCACATGCAGTGGGAGTATTGAGCAGGTTTATGTCAAACCCGGGGAAGGAGCATTGGACAGCAGTGAAGCGGGTTTTCAGATATTTACGTGGCACTAGTGATTATGGCTTGTGCTACCAGGGAAGACCAAGATTGGAAAGAATGTTGGACATTCGTGGTTTTGTTGATGCAGACTGGGCTGGAGATCTGGACCAAAGAAGATCTACAAGTAGGTATGTGTTTAGCCTATTTGGAGGCGCAGTCAGTTGGATGAGTAAAAGACAGTCTGTAGTGGCTCTTTCAACTACAGAGGCAGAATACATAGCAGCCACTCATGCAAGCAAGGAAGCAGTTTGGTTGCAAAGATTATGTTCAAGTATGGGGTTGGTACAGCAAGCTATAAGGATAGACTGTGATAGCCAAAGTGTAATTTTCTTGGCTAAGAACCCTGCTTATCATTCAAAGACAAATCACATTGATGTTCAATATCACTTTGTTAGAGATATGGTTGAGGCTAAAAGGGTGTTGCTGGTAAAGGTGGACACTTTGAAGAATGTTGCAGATGCATTGACGAAGTCTGTGAGCACTCAGAAGTTTTCTTGGTGTAGAGAAACAATGGGCATTGCATGTTGAGAATAGTGACTAAGGTCTATAGTGACCCACATTGTGGAAAAACAAGTGGGAGAATGTTGGGTGTGTGTTATGTTCTTTCCACGACTTGTTGCAATCGTGGGGGGGCACGGGGCGGGGCAACATCCTTCCTGTTAGTTTTGCTGCCGACGACGCGCCAGGGTCACATGCAGGGCAACATCCTTCCCTGTTAGTTTCGCTAGGCACAACAGGGGGGTCATTGTGGGGGAAGAAGCCCCCTCTGTAGGGGGGTTTGTAGGGGGGTGGTAGCCCCCCTGTTGGGGGGTTTGCAGAGGGGCAGTATCCCCCATGTCGGGGGGGCTGCAGGGGTGAAACATCCCCCTTGCATGGGGTCTGGGGAAATACCCCGGGAAATTGTTTTGGACCCTATAATAGGTGGGAAAACCTACATATGGTTTTTTCCATGGTTTTGAACATCATATTGAGCATGATGGTTTTCTTTACATGGTATTTTTAGATCTGGTCAAGGGAACTAATTTTATGTTCTAATCTAGGGTTCATGGATTGGGGTTTATGAATGCTTTGGAATGTATATATATGTATCGTAACATTGAAAGGAATATAATGAAAAATCAATCTAGTAGTCTTGGTTTTGGGATCGAAGGGAAAATATCTGTGTATATTTTTTTTATGTTTTATGTTCTTTCCATTGTATATTTTTTTTTTAATAACTCGTTTGCAAGTAATTTCTGTACATGGTTAAAACCTACATCTTCCTGCCCAATCACCCCCTGTGTCATCTTGCAATCCTAAATTTTGGATCACATGGGATAAACCAAAACATAACCAAACAGGGAATCCATAGTGTTGTCACTCCTAGAGACATTCTTGAGTTGCAAGAGACTAGTGCCTAGGACATCTTAAGGATTGGAGGTCTTCTTGCATTAAATTTCAATTTGGGGAGACGTCGCAGGGTATAGCCTTTGTGAGATTTACTTATTTGGTGGTTCTAGATAGCGATGGGAGCAGAGCAATGATGCTAACTTTTATTGTATGTTGGATATAAATCAGAATGGGCCTGAGGCCATTATGAAGCTTATTTGATATAAATGGGCCAGATATGAAACTACTGAACATTCTTTAGAAATAAAAGAGGGTAAATTCTTGGATGAACAGGTAGAGGAGAGTTAGAGGGAGGCAGGCTTACTAAAAGGTAAGAATCTTCCCTTCGTAGAATTGAAGAAGAAAACGATCGTGATAAAGTGTATGAAACAACAATCTTGTGTCGAGCACAATTAAGGTGACCAAGTTCTTAACTTATGAGTACTATTTCCAGAAGTAGGACAGAAGTAAATTCATCTATTAAACACTTGTGACCAACATTTTGAACACACAATAATTGAAGAAACATTCCGCGAAACTGCATAAGAAAACTAAACAAATACAAAGAATATGCATAAATAATTTTCAAAAGCCCGGTTGGAATCCATTTGCAACAAATCGTTATTGTATTATCTTCTCAAAACAGATCTCCAAGATATGCATTAAGAGCTTATCCCAGACATTACAAAATGTGCTATACAAAAATGTGAACTCGGAACTTCCACAGAAATCAGAACCTCTCTTTCATCTCTAAAATATCTACATATAGAGTTCTCCTTGAGGGTTCATGATTGGATAATCATTCATGATCAACCCACACATGTGAAAATCAAAATATCCTAACCAACTAGCAAAGCATGCATCAAAAAATCACTCCTGCAAACAAAAAATAAAAACAAAATCAGGTGAAATTGAGATTTCACTAGCAAAACATCATAATCAAACAATAAAAGGGAAAACATAGTTGGCCACGGAGGCCAAATCCTGGAATATTCAAAATCGAGTGGTGAGGAGTGGCTATGAATAGGTGGGCAGTCTGGTTTCCCTTGCATGATTCCACCTGCTATGGAAAAGTCTCCACTCCCTCGTTCTCATGATTCACATTAACCATGATGAAACGACCAGTTATGTCGTGCGTGCTTGGCTCTTTAGCGAAGATTTACTGGACAACTGAATAAACCATAACTATCCTTGCTCCTCCCGAAAACCCATGCTGTGTAGAACATGCAAAACCAGAGACTAGATTTCAGAGGGGGGTCATCCAGTTAGTGGTATTGGATGGGGGGGGGTGCGAAATCACAGCAAGATGACATGTAGCAATTGAGGTGGTTTCAAAAACCGGCCATTTTGAATTCCCTCCCGACGTTAACCTTCAGAAGGTTGGGGGGGCGAACTAGATCATGAGCCTCAGATGCATGATAGGGAACAGAGATGAGTGGAAGATGGCAGATGTTTCGCAATGATAGAACGTATGGATTATGGATGGAAATGGCGTAAGTGATGGTGGAGTTAGCGGGATGGTTAATCACTGAAAAGAGTGGGACCGAGGTCGGGGGAGAACTTTGATGATGTGGAAAGGAGGTGGGGCCACCCATGGATCACAATCGAGAGTATTTAGTTATTAGGACTGGGAGGTAAATGCTATAATCTACGAGGATCGAAGTGCAATTGCAGTGAGTGGAAGATGTCGTGGCATGACAGAGGTGGGGCCCAAATTTTATCGCAAATCGCAATCGAATTTTTTTTTATGGGAAAGAAAAGGGTAAATTTCATATTCTACGAGGATCGAAGTGTGATGAGCGAAGACGTTGGCGATGTGAAAAGGTAAATGGTAAGTTCCTTTTCTCTTTTGATTGTGGGGCATCCTCGTGACCCTCGCTTAAAGTGTTTGGCCTTAATATTGGCCACTCCGGCTCTTCATTTTCTTAACTCTGATGTTGCCTTATTTGTTCAAAAGAACCACAAGCCAACATTGTCTCCATTGTGGATGACGCACTCATTCGAGTGTGTCGAGAACTCGCAGACCACTTTCTTTTTTCTCCTTCATGTGCCTGGGATCATCGTTAAAGATATTTTCAAGCAGCTTTAACCAAAAAAAAACAGAAATTCATGCAGAAATAAAAAATGATATATATACAATTTTAGGATATGTACAATGGGCCATCATAGCCCACTATCAGTGCTAGAAGTAAGGCTTGAGAAACTATCTATTGACATGCCTTTCGAGTGTGTCCCCTTCAAAATTCTCCAACACAAATGTATTGTTTCCTTTGACCTCTTCCACCCTAATTGGACAAAACAAAGGGGGGTCAAACTTCCCATGTTTCCCTTTGTCTGATAGTCTAACATCCCATCAGAGCACCAAATCCCCTACTTGGATTTCCTTGCCTTTAGCTCTTTGATCAAATAAGCCTTTCATATTTTCCTAGTACTCTGCTAGTTTGAGGCTTACCTGTTCCCATGTTTCACTTGGCTCGACCAATTGGTTCATTCTTCTGATAAGGTTTTTTGGCTCTTCCTCACTCTCTTGTAAGAATCGGGCCATTGGTAATGCGATCTTTATAGAGAAGACTGCTACTCAACCGTACATCAGCTCATAAGGGGACTTTCTTGTGGATATTTTAGTGGTTATGCGATTCACCCAGAGTGAAAACTTGAGCTGGCAATCCCAGTTCTTTTAGTTTTCATTGATGGTATTTTTCAAGATCCTTGCCAATATCTTGTTAGATGACTCTGCCATCCCATTCCCCTATGGGTAATATGCAATGGAGTGCTCCATAATGATATTATAATGTTGAAATTTTTTTACGAACATAGCTGACTTGATAGCCTAGGAATTATCGGTGATGATCTTAGCAAGGCATCCAAACCTAGATATTATGTTCTCCTCCAGGAACTTTATCACTACGCCATCTATGGAATTCCTTGCAAGCATGACCTCAACCCACTTAGTGGAGTAATCTATGACAGTGAATATCCATCGATGATGGGTACTAGAATCTGGATGAATCTCTCCAATGAAGTCGATTCCCCATTGTTTTAACATCTCTTTGACATGTACTGGGATCAATGGGAGTGGCGCAAACCTTTGCTTCTCGGTGAACGTCTAAGACTTCTCACAGGCCTAGACGCAAGCATGTAGATCACCAAATAGCTTAGGCCAAAAGAAACTTTCTCTCATGATCTTGTGAGCAGTGGATCAGCAGTTGTAATGCCCACCACATATTCCTTCATGGAACTCTTTCATAACTTCTTCAACTTATTTCTATGTTAAACATAATAAAAAAATCCCAGCCAGGTCCCTCCAATATAGTCGCCCATTTGCGACAGTGTACTTTTGAGACCTTAACCTCAAGGTGTGATACTTGGCCTTTTCATATTTAGGAGGAGATCTTAGGGTTAAAAGGTATTCCACTGTATCTTTATACCATAAGTATAGAAGGTAATTTACATGTGTCTTTTGTGTGGAATTTTATATGCCATGTTGCACTCCTGTGTCTTCCGGTGCTTCTTGTCCTACCATAGACAAATTTATCCCTAGAGCTTGATAGTTGAATTCAAACGGAATTTTTGCTAGCCCCTGGCTTTTAATGAGTTTAGTAGGCTTTATATCCATTTCATACTCCTTAATCTTAGCTATCCACTTTCCCCTCTTCCCTTCACTGTTTCCCTGTACTAGAATATCCTTCACCACCGCAGTGGGAACGTAGGCGGTTATGGAACATTGTAACACATACACCTGGAATGCCTTTAGAGATTTAACTAGAGCATATGCTTGCTTTTCCAAGATATTATATTTCAATTTGGAATCTTGCAGGACATAACTGAAGAACACAATAGGTTGTTCATGCCCTTTGTCATTCTTTTGTAGTAGCACTGCAACTATTGTATGAGGAGAGGTGAAAGAGAAAATCATGAAGGGCTTCCCATAATCTAGACCCGCTAGCACTAGAGCTTCTGCAAAAGCCTACTTGATTCTATTGAAATAATCCCTCGATTGAGGATTCCATTTCACTTCACTGTCCTTTTTTAGCATTTCAGTGATGTTTTTGACAATCTCGGCATAATTTGGTTTGAATCTTCTTAGGAAATTTATTCTCGCCAGGAATACTTGTACTTTTTTTTTTTTTTTTATTGGTAGAGAAATGTCGTTTATCACCTCCACCCATTTCGGGTCAATATTCACTCCTTCTTTAGTTACTATATGCCCAATAATTTTCCTTCTTCTACGGAAAACATGGATTTTTGGGGTTCAAAGACAGGCCATACCTGCGGCATTTGTCGAAGGATCGTCGAAGATGCTCTTTGTGTTCAACATCATTCTTCGAGAAGACGGTGATGTCATCCAGATAAATCACCACAAACTTATATTGATCTCATATGAAGGAAATTTCCATTGCGTGATGGAATGTGGCACCAACATTGATTAGACCAAAGGGCATCCGGGCATACATGAAGGTTCCCCAAGGCATGGTGAACGTCATCTTCTTCTAGTCTTCAGGGAGCATCGCTACCTGGTTATATCATGAGAAACTATCCATTATGGAAATACAGGAGGATCCCCTTACCTTTTGCAAGATGTGGTCCATCTTTGAAAGGGGGTAATTATCTTTGAGTGAGGCTCTGTTCAAATTTTAGAAGTCCCCGTAGAGTCTGATTTTGTGGTTTTTCTTCCTCACCGGAACCAAGTTGGCTACCCATTTTGAACACCTCAGAAGGACAATGACCTTTGCCCATAGCAGTTTATTTATCTCTTTTTTGATAGCTATAGGGAGGAGAGGATTGATCTACCTCAACTTCTTCTTATGAGGCTTAGCATCTCCTTTGAGTGGTGTCTTGTGTTGTATGACGTCAATGTTGAAAATCTTCAAATCTTGGTATGACCAAGTGAAGACATATTAATATCATTGAAACAACCTAAGGTACTGATCTTGGTATTCTTTAGGGACTCCCTTTGACAACTTCACCACCTTCGGATCTTCCTCTGTCCCAATATTCACATCCTTGATAGGCTCATCGAGGTTCATTTTGTTGGGGTTCACTAGGATATCATTTTTGGAAAATAGTCTCTCTAATGGCACGAGACCCCTGGGAATGATTTTTCCCTTTAATTTCAAAACACGGTGCCCATCCAGTGTCTCTTCCCATCTGGTTTTTGTCTCTTCACTATCATCCTCGGTGACTGAGTCGATCACCAAATTTGAGAACTCTCCCACCATTTCCATAAAATTCTTGACCTTCTCTTCTTCCTTGAATACTTTCCAATGCTTTAGGTTTTCTGGAATGGAAGGGCAATATCACACTTCAACCTCATATCCGAGCAAGGGATTATGTGGGGTTGGCGGAAATTACTAGCATCCATAGCTAGTGAGTTGGTTATTTTGTTCTTTTCTCTTGGCATGAACTGAATGTTAAAAGCAGAGAAGAAGTTCTCAACCAAATCCCATACCACTTTCATGTAAGCTCTGAGCTGTGGGTTTTTAGTTTGGCATTGGCTCCTAAATTGTCTCACTACTAGCTTTGAATCTCCAAACACCTTGAGGTTATATATGTTCATGTTTCATGTTACCTGCTTTCCCAACATCAGGGCTTCATACTCAGCCATGTTGTTTCTGGCTTCAAATTCCAGCTTAAAGGAGAGAGGAACCAAGCAACCTTTGGGTGATATCAAGAGTACCACAACACCATTTCCTTCTCATGAATAAGCCCCATAAAACTGCAAGGTTGAAATTTGTTTTCCATTATTCTTATGGGATTCTCCTGTATTAGAGGAAACACCTTCATTTCTTGCGGGAAATTTTCATCCTCCTCGAGCATAAGACAAGAGAATTCACCCTCCTTGCCATACACTGAAGCATTTGTTGAACCATCATCTTTGGTGACCATCTTCACAAAGCTGGATTCACGGTATAATATTCTTTCCTCACCATTGAGCACTGGAATAGCGGTGTAGGTGAGGTCAAGTTTTATTGATCCTCCAGTATTGGGACCCCAGGATTTGGACAACAACATTCCAAACTAAGATGGGATATCACCTACAACATTGTCCATTACCACACTTTTGACAGGAATCTAGGCTAATTTTACTACCATATCTTTTATCATACCCAAGCACTTCACCCTCTTGGAATAAAAAGAATACATGTCTTTATAAGGCCTTGTAATCTGCAACCCTAATTTCTCCATGACATACAATGGCAACAGGTTATGTGAAGCCTAGGAATCTAGCATGAAATTGTGCAACATGTATCACTAGAGTCACATAGAACGAGGGAGTGGCTGAATCCTGCTCTTCTACATGAGGTCCAAAAACCACCATGGGTCATTCTTCTTGGAGATTGAGGTTGTTAGGCAGAGGGATTACATAATGGGGCTACGTGAATTGGGACACTTGAGCTTTGTATGAAGGTTGTTTTAGGAGCTCAATCGGGGGAATTGGGATCTTTACTTTCTCTAATTCTTTCTGGAGGTTAAAATTCGTGGGAGATTTTTCTGTAATAACTTATTTGGACTGATCTTTAGGATGGTCGGGCAAGTCCAAGGTTATAGATGAGGACTTCTCCTTTTTGGGGGGATCAGCTTATTTCTTTGTGGACATGGATGCAGTGGCTTTATGAAGGGTTGACTCTTCTAATGAATTTTTCCCCTTATTAGTAAAACTAGGAGGGGTTTTTTCTCTTGATATGGACTCTTTATTTTTTCCTTGCACTCAGGTTCTCTTCCTGAAGGACCTAATATCATACTTCTTATGGAGTTGAGCTTGCATGAAATGCATGAACTTCCTGCAGTAATTGTCAATTTCTTGGTCTTTTGGAGGGACTTCCTTCTCTTCTTTCTCCCCTTGCAGGGTGATTTCACCCTCCTCATCATCAGAGTAGGTGAGGAATTGATCTTCTTATTTTTTTGTGGCTTCCTTGGCATGTCCCTCCACTTATCCCTCCAGGTACGGAGGAGGTTGGATATGATCTTGTTGTTCCTTCCATCCACGCTGCAGCAGCTACAAATGGGGCTTCCGATACTGGGGATTAAAACCACAGTTTGGAATCATTTGGTTAGGATGAGGAGGGGGATTTTTGGCCTCCAATTCAAGCTTAATTAGCTTATTTGAAAGGTTCTTGAATAGCTTATTCATTTCTTCCATTCTATACTCTTGTGATTCTCTCTCCTGATTTTAAGTATAAGCCTCCTGCCTGTTTCTTCTTCTAGCTTCATGCTTTTCCATCCCCTTGAATCTACCAGTAGAAGAAAATTTTTCTTCTACCTCCAATGCATCATTCTGGATATGATCCAGAGATGTGGATTTTATTTCTCTTAGGCTGAACCCAAACACCAGTTTGAAAGCACCTACGAAGACCACCTTAGCAGCTGCTTGGGGAGGCTTTATTTTAGGAGGGAGATTATTATAGATCTTATTGAATCTCTTTATGAATTTTTTTGCATCCTCATTGTGTCTCTTTTTATGAGAATTGAACTCAGTGAGAACGTATCCATGATCCCTCTTTCGCCCCATTTTAGTGTGAATAAATTCTCCATTTATTTCCAAGTGGTGACTGTGTTATTGGCTAGATACTTAAACCACTTCTGAGCCTCTCCATCCAAGGATTGGAGGAAAAGCCTTAACACCACAGACAAGTGCTCTACATTGACATTCTCTGAAAAGGCGCAGAATTTTTCAATATGTCTCTGTGCCGAAGTATTATCTTCCCCAGTGAACCGAGGCAGGAGCTTTATATAATCTTGTGGCATGCCATTTAGTACTTGAGGTAGAGCCAATGGGGCACACTTGTTGAGGAGGAACCTAGGTACAGCCATGAGGGGCAGTGGTGGTAGTTTATGAGGATGAGTTGGCTAATGTATAACAGGTATGTAGTGAGTAGAGGTTTGGATATTTGTCTATAAAAAGGTTTGGAGTGTTGTAACTTATTTAATTTCTTCAGCCTCAGGAGTAGGGTGAAAGGGAGGTAGAGAAGTATCGGTGAATTCAGCTTCATCTTTTATGGTTTAACTGTCTAAATCAAAGGCTTTTGGAGAATACCCAAGTACACAGGTTGTGGAGCCAGGGCCGTAGATGTTAGCTATCTGGGATGATGAAGGCGAATATTCTAGAGAAAATGAGGGTAAGTCAGCCTGGCTGGGTTACTTCTCCTTCCATATTCTTTTAAATATGATCTTTTCGAGTTCAGATATAGAAGGGGTTCTCTGCTGGGAAGTATTTGATTGAGTATGAGGCCTTGTGTAAGCCAGGATTACAAATGATTTGAAATTTGATAATAGTGGAGTCCCCAATGTGAGGGTTATTCAACTCTCAACCCTTAGTGATCACTTGTTTGAAGGGTGAAGATAATGTTGTACCTTAGGGGGAAATATTTTGAAATTCGTTCCCCGGAAAAAATGCCAAAAATATGTTGTCACTCCTAGAGACAGTCTTGAGTTGAAAGAGACTAGTGCCTATGACATCTGAAGGATAGGAGGTCTGCTTGTATTATATTTCAATTTGGGGAGACCTCACAGGATATAGCTTTTTTGAGATTTAATTATTTAGTGGTTCTAGATAGCGATGGGAGTGGAGAAATGATGCTAACTTTGATTGTATGTTGAATATAACTCAAAATGGGCCTGAGTTCGTTATGAAGCTCAATTGTTGTAAATGGGTCAGATATGAAACCAGTGAACAATATTTAGAGATAAAAGAGAGTGAAGGCTTGGATGAATGGGGAAAGGAGAGTCGGAGGGAGGCAAGCTTATTGAAAGGTAAGAATCTTCCCTTCGCAGACTTAAAAAGAAAATGGTCATGATAAAGTGTATGAAGCAACAATCCTGGGTCAAGCACAATTAAGGTGACCAAGTGATTAACTTATGAGTACCACTTCCAGCAGTAGGATGGAGATAAATTCATCTATTAAACAATTGCATCCATCATTCCAAACCCACGATAATTGACGAAACATTTGGAAAAACTGCATAAGAAAACTAAAAAAATACACAAAAGAGGCATACATATTGTTCAAAAGCCCAGTTGGAATCCATTTGAAACAAATCATTATTGTATTATCTTCTAAAAATATCTCTATAAGATATGAATTAATAGCTTATCCCAGACATTACAAAATTTTCTATACAAAAAAGTGAACTCAGAACTTCCACAAAAATCAGAACCTCTCTTTCATCTCTGAAATATCTACATATAGAGTTATCCTTGAGGGTTCACAATCGGATAATCATTCATGATCGACCCACACATGTGAAAATAAAACTATTCTAACCAACTAGCAGAGCGTGCATCAAGAAATCACTCTTGCAAACAAAAAATCAAAACAGAATCAGGTGAAATCGATATTTCACCAGCAAAACATCATAATCAAATAGTAAAAGGGAAAACATAGTTGGACAGGGAGGCCAAATACTGGAATGTTCAAAATGAGGTGGCGAGGAGTAGTTGTGAATAGGTGGGTAGTCTAGTTTCCCATGCATGATTCCACCTACTGTTCAAAATCCTCCACTCCCTCGTTCTCATGATTCACATTAATCGTTATGAAACAAATAGTTGTGTCACGCGTGCCTCACTCTTTAGTGGAGATTTCTTGGCCAACTAAATAAACCATAACTATGGTTGCTCCACCTGAAAACCCATTCTATGTAGGACTTGCAAAACCAGAGACCATATTTCAGAGGGGGGGCCATCCAGTTTCCAAAACTGGCCATTTCGAACCCCCTCCCGATGTTAACCTTTGTAAGGTGAGGTGGTGCGGGGAGGCGGGGGGGAGCGAAATAGATCACGAGCCGTAAGATACATGATAGGGAGTGGATATGAGGGGAATATGGTGGAGGTTTAGAAATTATAGAATGTATGGATTATGATGGAAATGACGTAAGTGATGGTGGAGTTAGCAGGATGGTTAATCATTGAAAAGAGCAGAACCGAGGCCAAGGGAGGACTTTGATGACATGCCAAGGAGGTGAGGCCACCCTCATATCACAATCTGGAGTATTTAGCTATGAGGAGTGAAAGGTAAATTCTATAATCTATGAGGAACGAAGTGCGATTGCGGTGAGTGGAAGATGACGTGGCATGACATAGGTGGGGCCCAACTTATATCGCATATCACAATCGGAGCTTTTGTTATTGGAAAGTGAGTGGTAAATTTTATACTCTTCGAGGATAAAAGTGCGATGAGCGGAGAGGTTGGTGATGCAAAAAGGTAAATGGTAAGTTTCTTTCCTCTTTTGACTACGAGGCATCCTCCCGACCTGTGCTTGAAGTGTTTGGCCTTCATCTTGGCTGCTCCGGCTCTTGATTTTCTTAACTCTAATGTTGCCTTATTCATTCAAAAGAACCACAAGCCAACACATAGTAAAAAAACCTCCACCCTTAAGCCACAATGATTTTACCTAAGGAAAGGTCCAGAAATCACCGTAACCAATACAAGCTTGGATTCCTTATAATTTCTTCACCATACGTATAGGATTTTTCCTATCTCCCATTAGAGGAAATTTCAACCTAAAAGTTCCCATGAAATTTTAATGTGATTTTCATGTCATAATATGTAAACAAATCAAAATCCTTTAAATTTAAAAAGTGGTACATGTAAATATTTTCGAAGGAAAAGAATAAAAACTATTTTTTTAGTTGTATTTTTTGCTTATCTCCTTATAAGTTTACTCAAATCTCAATTTTAGACTCTCGTTGGATGCAGAATAAAAATCCACATCCAACGCATACCCATCATGCATACTTTTGAGAAGACTCACATTGATAAAAAATGAAGATACTTTTAAAAATTGTGTTGAAACACATTTTTTTATTATATCTTCAACTTTTATCAATGTGGGACTTCTCAGAAGTATGCATGATGGGTACTTGTTGCATGTGGAATTTAATTCCACATCCAACAAGTTTCTAAAATTAAATTTTTGAGTAAAACTATAAGGATATAAGCCAAAAATACAGTTAAAAAAATAGTTTTCTTATTTTCCCTCAAAAATTCATCACTCTTATTATATTATTTTAACTATTATTTTATTATTTTTCCTTAGGAGACCACTTTTAGGCTGAAACTTCCTCTAATGCACCCACCTATCAAGGGCTCCCCAAATAAAACCATCTTCACTCTCAACCCTTGTGATTTTCCTGAGGCCACCTCAACTAGGATCCAAAATCTATTGGCACCTAATCTCAACCAAACAAGGAATGCACTATACCATGGTTATCCAGGAAATGGAATAAGGAAAGGCTATACATGTTTGTTAATCAAGGAAAATATACATGCCAATGACAACAAAAATTACCAGACAACTATTAAATGAACCATGCATTCAAATCCCAACAAGATAATCAAGCATGCACATTGTTACCTACAAAAATCTTCTTGTTGGCTGCTGTTTTCTCTGTTCTTTTCTTCCCTTATAGATATTGTTCAAACCTTCTTCTTGACTACCACTCATATTCCTCTTACACTAGTTTCTTTCTTTTCTTGTCTTGCTTTTACCCAAGTGTTGTAGCTTGTCTCTCTTTTTCCAAAAGAGAATGCTAGAATGCTCTCTCTCCTATTTTCTTTTATTTTACTTTTCCTTTACTTTATTTTTCCTTGCATTCATATTCTTTAACTATTTGTATATTTTTCTTGTCTCTTCCTCTTCCCCACTCGTTGAAGTGGAATTTATTTCATTTTCTTTTATTTCTTTTGCATTTTTACCTCATGTCCTTGCTGGCCTATAATAATTAATTTGTCATTTATTGCATTTTCCCTCTTTCCAATGCCAATTTCCACAGCCAATAAATAATTAACCATAAGTGTATTCCAATGTAATTTTTTTCCCCTCAGTGAGCTTTGAATACATGTCACATGACCTTGGTTTTATTTTTTCTTTCATAATGTCGATACATTATTTACTTACATGTAAATTTGACTCGAGGTTGTTACATTAACCCAGCTTCTCTAGTATAATTAGAGAAATCGGGTAATTTTTTTTTTCTTCTAAGCTTCCAAAGCTCAATTTGAATGTCCTCATCATAATTGTCTTAGTAATACTTTTCTAGTGATATAAATCTTATCCAATTTGGACTCCAAGATTGAAAATTATGGTTCTCTAAATTCTCATTAAATTCAAAGGTGTTATCTCTCTTTTCCTACCTCATAGAACCCACATGCTCGCCATGTGGTGCTCATGTGGCATGTCTCAATACCTGATTCTCCATTTTACTCCCCAAAATTACTTGTGGGTACACCATGCACAAAATTATAAACATATAACAAGTGGTTCCCCCATGTAAAACATTCCACACACACACACACAGAGAGATATACATATATACAACCCTCCACCATCAACAACCCACATTAAACCATTCAATATACAACCATAATTCAATAGCGCACCCACCTCCCCTTGTTGACATCACAGGGGGGGTCTATTGTCATGAATCCTTCTCATGGTTTGGACTACATATGTGACATTCCTTCAGTACCATTTTCATCCAATGGCTTGGGGGAACTCACCCTCCCCTCGCTGACGTCACAAAGGAGAGGCCCCACGATTTCCCTCACCGTTGATATTCCTTGACTTCATCAATGACTATGAAAGACTCTCCCCTTCCTTTCTTGATATTATAGGGTAGAGGCCCTGCAAACCTCTTGATCGTCGATGTTGTGGATTAATTCTTATCGTATGATTCATTCCAACTTCCACCCTCGATCATGTAGTCCAGTTATACGGATTCACAACCTGGCCCTCAAGGTTAAGGCATCTAATTCAATGAATACGGGCCTTGACTCTAGACTTAATGTTGGTCACTTCCAGACCACACCCAACTACAATTCCTATGTACTCTCGTACCTTTTAATCATGTGTATATATATATAGGTTTGCGAAGGGTGATTTGAGTTAACACCACCTTGTGTAGTAATATATATATATATATATATATATATATATATATATATATATATATATATATATATATATATATATATATATATATATGTATATTACATCACAAGGTGTTGACTCAAATCACCCTCCACAAACCTATGGATTGCCCAACAATTACATTATGGGTTCCAATCCCATACACAGGACTTTGACATGAGTGCAATTGCTCTGAGAGACAATAATTCGACTACTGGAAAGTGATTAGCCCACTGCAATTTATGAATTATTTCACTAAACCATAAACTTGTATTCCACATAAAATCATGTAATTTTATACATTATGATTATGCCACTTCCCATATATTAATTTCAATGGAAACTCTACTTATTCTTTGTTACCATAATGTTGACGGGCTGAAATTTACTACTAATAACAAGGCAATCTCCCCAATGTAGAATCGCAACTAGACTCTAGGGTTTGGTTTGGGAGTCCCATATGTTATGTAGGCTCAATAGCCATCATATTGCTTAAATTTTTCTTATTAAAAAGCAAACAAAAATCCTTAGAGAAAAAAAAATAAAACCTTCAACAAATGCGAATGAGTAACTTATGGAAATTAAACACGTAGAATGCTATGCATATAAAAATGACTAAGTATCGTAGCAAAAATCTGAAGAGAATAAGTGTAAGAAAGACTTCAAATAAAACCCATGTATTCGGTAAATATTAGTTAATTAGTCATAAACAAGTTCATAATCAAAAACACCATTGAAAGTGTCTAGAAGCATATAATCCTATGCATAATATAAACTTAAATCAATATAATCATTCATTGACATAACCATAAATTAAGCACAACATATACCATCTCATCACTACAACAGAAATATCACAATGATTGATAACACATGAAATAATTGCACTCTTGGCTTAAGGATATTCAACCATTGAGCTAAAATATACATAACATCGTCACATGAAAATCTTGTGAAATCCATTAGTGATAGTGCAAAATAACTATTTTCATTCATAAAAGGGTTATTATCTCTCAAACAATATAAACCAATTCAATCCAAAACTAATATCCCTTTACATTAGGACATGAGGGTATATTTATAGAAAATAAGGTTACCTTTCATCTACTCTTGATGGCTTTACATATTCCACATGACTTTTCCTCTTTTATGGTCTAATGTATTCTCAACATGTAGAAATTTGAATAACTTATATGTTATACACCGAGATTCTCCTGATCACACACTATTTTAACTTCATGCACAATACAGAATCTCTTCTACCATTGATCATTAATTGTGGAAATAAAAACAATCGCATGCGCACATTAAAACAATAAAAATTCACACATATGAACACAGTAATTTATGGGAAAGCTTAAATATGAAAACCCCCAACTATCTATATATTATATGTCATAGAGATCATGTAACAATTATCATACAAAGCTCCTCACAAGCTCTCAGTACAATCTCCAATTGCTACACACTAATCAAGCCCAATCTAGCAAAATCACATGCTCCAATCTCTGCCTCTACTACGCAATCACTGCTGAAGAATGGATCATAATGAACTTCAAACCACCTGGCTTGTACTGCGCAATCCTCATTGGCATCTCCATCAATGTGTGGTGCAAACTCATGCACCAGTATAGTCACAACTGATAGTCACACTGCTCTTTCACCTACCTCTTCACTGGTCTCCACTGAAATTGTCCATGCACTGTAGTTAACTGATGTATTCTTTAGTTGATTAATGAGTTAATAATTAGTGAATTAATTAATAATTAATTCACACCACTCTCACTAGTGTATCAATCAGTTAGACTAGAAACAACTAGCTCAACTATGTTTAACTTAGTTAAACTGAACACAACTCCATGAACTACCTCAATAACTCCACCAAACTCTGTCACATGAGTTCTAACTGAAGCATCCATGAAATAGCTCCACTTAATGCTCAGGAATAGCGTAATTCCTTCTCTCAGCTCCTGTGCCACATCTGTGCACTTAAATGAAGTGCTCCAAGAGAATAAGATAATGTTTATAGTCCAAATATTATTAAGAGCTAATAATATTCGACATATCTATTTTTATACTGGCAATATAAAAATAGATTCTGCCCAATATGTCTAAAAATAGAAGTCCATCTACTTTTCCAACTTGACCAACCATCCACAAATAGCATCATGCAACTGATAGAATATGATCGACATGTATAAAAATAGATATAGTCTAAAAATAGACTTTGGGCCAAAAATAGCCTGTGGGCCCACTTAGTGAAGGTGACTTCTTTCCACTAAGCTCATCATCTTGTTGCAATCTCAACACTCCCTCTTAACAAGATAAGGATTATCTTCCACCCATATCCTACCCCTGTGGTATTCGAATTTTCTCCTAGTGAGTGCCTTTGTCAAGATATCAGCATCATGATCCTCCGTGGGAATGTATGAAAGTAACATGATCTTCTGCTGCACAAAATCTCTGATATGATGATACTAGATGTCAATGTGTTTAGATCTATCATGAAATAATTGATTAACTAAGAGTTTGATGCAACTTTGATTATCACAATATATCACAGTAGGATCTAAGTGTGAACCGAACAACCCGACCAGGATCTTCCTCATCCATATAGCCTTGCATGCAGCTAAACTCACTACCATATACTCGGCCTCTGCTGAACTGAGTGCCACAGATCTCTGCTTCCTGCTGTACCAAGAAACTACTGTCGACCCGATACTAAAAATCCCTCTAAATGTGCTCTTTCTGTCCATTGGGCTCCCTGCCCAATCTGCATCCGTGAAGCCACATAGCCTCACCTCATATGACTGTCTATACCATAATCCATATCTCGATGTGCCTCTAAGATATCTCGATACTTGCTTTCCTGCCTTCCAAAAGAGCTTGGTAGGCTTAACCATAGCTTGTGAAAGCTGGTTAATAGCATAGCATATGTCGGGTCATGTATTAACCAGATACATAAGCGACCCCACCAACTGTCGATAAACAGTGGCATCCACTACATCTGTTGATGTAGCATCCTCCTTCCTCCATCCACCAGGAAGAGGAGTATCAATAGGCTTGTAGCTAAGCATGTTGAACTTCTGCAGTATCTCCCGGGCATACCTGCCTTGAGACACAAACAGTCCATCACTGCGCTGCCAAATTTCCAATCCCAGGAAATAATGAAGGAGGCCCAAGTCCTTCATTTCAAACTCCTTTGCAAGATCAGCCTCACATGAGTGTATCAACAGTTCATCACCTATCAAAATCAAACCATCTACATAAAGTACAATGATCGGCAGCTTACCCTCCACCACAATCTGGTATAGGTTTGGATCTGCCTCACTCTTGGAGAATCCAAGTCCTGTGAAAAAACTATCTATCCATGTGTACCAAGCACGAGGTGCTTGTTTCAACCCATACAGCGCTCTCTTGAGCCTGAACACATGTGACTCGCTGCTGAAGATCTTGAAACCTTCAGGCTGCTCTATGTACACCTCCTCCTCAATCACTCTATTGAGTAACGTAGTCTTCACATCAATCTGATGAATGTGCCACCCCATCTGTGCTGAGAGAGAAATAATCGTCCATATGGAAGAATACCTTGCGACAGGTGCAAAGGTTTCCTCATAATCGATCCCCTCAATCTGTGAGAAGCCTTGGGAAAAAAATCTTGCCTTGTACTTCTCCACACTCCCGTCAGCTATTTGCTTCACTTTGTAGATCCATCTCGAACCCATCACTAATTTCCCTTCCGGCCTTGGGACAATCTCCCATGCATTGTTTTTGACAATTGAATCATACTCTTCCACCATGGCATCTAACCATGCGGGATCCTCCATAGCTTCCTTGAAAGAGGATGGCTCTATCATGATACACTTGCTCATAAGAGCCATGTATCCAGTGTACTGGTTAGGTGATTGTCTCTGTCTGTGCTATGATGTAGGTGCTCCTACAACCTTCTCTGCATCTTGAGCCAATCGCTCAGCTTCTGTAGTGCGCTTCTGCCCTCTAATGGTTGGCGCTGCATGAGTGGTTTCTTCCACTCCATGAACCTCCTCTTGTGGCTGATCCACATCCTGAGTCTCATCCTTAGGAACTAATAGCTCCTCATCTGCATGCAAGTGTGGCTCCCTCTCAAGTGAACACTTCATGGCTTTCTCCTCATGAAATTTGATATCCTGTTGCACAATAGTCTTGCGATTGTCTGGAAAATACACATGATAGTTGTGGGGTGTATCATTGTACCCCACAAATATCCCAACCTCTGAAGTCGAATCCAGCTTCTTCCTGGCATCCTTCATCACATGAATGTAAATAGGTGAACCAAAAATCCTCAAATGGGAAATATCAGACCTCTTACCAGAAAACGGCTCCTCGGGTGTACTCATGCCAAGTATCCTGTGAGGACAATGGTTCTGCACATATACTATAGTATTGCATGCCTCAGCCCACAAGTGTATGGGAAGGCCCTGATCATGCAACATCGCTCATGCAACACCCACGATCATTCTGTTCTTCTGCTCAGCGACCCCATTCTGTTGTGGGTTATGAGGCGCTATGAGCTCTCTTTGAATTCCTTCTGTGCTGTAAAAGTCCTTGAATTTTCTAGAGATGAATTCAACACCATTTTCGCTCCTAAGAGCCTTCACCTGCTTCCCCGATTCATTCTCAACCAGTGCCTTGAACTCATAGAACTTTGAGTATGTCTCACTCTTCTTCTGCATGAAGAAGATCCAGCACTTATGAGAAAAATCATCAACAAATATCACATAGTACCTGTGCTTTGCTGTCGAATCTACTGAGAAAGGTCCACACACATCTATGTGAATTCTCTCAAGGATCGTCATGGCACGACTATCCTTCTCATGAAAGGTGGCTTTCACAAATTTTCCCAAGGTACATCCCTTGCACTTATCTGACTGCGCAAGAGTACCCTTAGGAAGCCCAGTAGAAATCTGTTGCAGTATCTTCAAAGCTCCATGGTGAAGGTGGCCCAATCTCCTATGCCACAGCTCGCCATCATCCCGGCTCACCATTCCTTTTGCCTTGCCTGCCATTGCTGCGCAGCCATCTACCTACAATTGATAAAGGTTCTTAACTCAAACCCCTATCCTTCGGGTTTCACCAGTTGCCTTACTGTGCAAGAAAGCCTTTCCCTTGCTAAAGACAACATCATATCCCTTATCTTATAACATCGCCACAGAGATAAGATTCTTCTTCAATCCTGGAACATGCATCACTTCCTTCAATACGAAGGGTTTACTAGACTCCCTCTCAAAGGAAATGGTACCGATACCGGTCGCACTATATCTACCATCATCACCCATCTCGATGTGCACTCCAAGATCTTTCTCATCCATATCAGTAAACAAATCTTTGTCTCCGATCATATGAAAAGACGAACCATTGTCAAGAAACCACACTGAACCCATCACACTTGAGACCAAGCATGTGATAAGCGAAAAATACAGCTCAAACTATGAGGCTAAGGCCTCTCCAGCTACAGATCCAGCAGCCTTCTTATTTTTCTTCTTTTGTGGAAAATTAGTGGCGTAATGTCCGTGCTGGTGATAGTGAAAGCACTTCACCTTGGAAATGTCCTGCTTCTTGCCTTTCGCACCAGATTGAGAACCATTCTTCTTGCTCTTCCCCTTCCTTGCTTTGGTAGCCAAAGCGCAATTTTCTTCATCTGAGTTCTTTGATGAAGATCCGTTTTCGCCTTTCTCCATTTTTATGTTCCTGAGTTTATTCTTGAGCGCCAAATTCCTCTGGTCACTCTTACTTTGGAATAAGTCTATCAATGCTTTCCACATCAAGAATGGAGAAGCCTTACCATGAAGGCTGGACACTATGTGATCCTTTACACCTTCCAACAGAATTCTTCGACACTTTGTTGTCTTCTTTTGCCATGCGTCAAGTGCGGCAGCATCACTAGAAGCAGGTTTTGGAATTTCTGCATCTATGAACTCCTTCAACCCATTGTCATCCAGCACCGCCTCCATCTTGTCCTTCCATGCAATATAATTCAATCTTCCCTCAAGGGCATACTTCAATTGCAATCCGTTGAAAGTCATCTCAACTTCGACACCAAGAAAACACTGCTGCAAATTCGAATTCCACCAGCTCAAAACTCAACCGCTTCAATGTTTTGCAATTGCTCCAATGATCAATATAGCTCTGATACCATGTAGAAATTTGAATAAATTATATGTTATACACCGAGATTCTCTTGATCACACACTATTTTAACTTCATGCACAATACAAAATCTCTTCTACCATTGATCATTAATTGCGGAAATAAAAACAATAGCATGTGCACATTAAAACCATAAAAATTCACACATATGAACACAATAATTTATGGGAAATCTTAAAGCTTAAAATCCCCAACTATCTATATATTATATTTCATAGAGATCATGTAAAAATCATCATACAAAGCTCCTCACAAGCTCTCAGTACAATCTCCAATTTCTACACACTAATCAAGCCCGATCTAGAAAAATCACATGCTCCAATCTCTGCCACCTGATAGCCTACATCTACTACGCAATCACTGCTAAAGAATGGATCATAATGAACTTTGAACCACCTGGCTTGTACTACACAATCCTCATTGGCATCTCCATCAATGTGTGGTGCAAACTCATGCACCAGTATAGTCACAACTGATAGTCACACTGCTCTTTCACCTACCTCTTCACTAGTCTCCACTGAAACTTTCCATGCACTGTAGTTAAATGATGTATTCTTTAGTTGATTAATGAGTTAATAATTGGTGAATTAATTAATAATTAATTCACACCACTCTCACTAGTGTATCAATTAGTTAGACTAGATACAACTAGCTCAACTATGTTTAACTCAGTTAAACTGAACACAACTCCACCAACTACCTCAATAACTCCACCAAACTCTGTCACATGAGTTCTAATTGAAGTATCCATGCAATAGCTCCACTTAACCCTCAGGAATAGCGTAATTCCTTCTGTCAGCTCCTGTGCCACATCTGTGCACTTAACTGAAGTGCTCCAAGAGAATAAGATAATTTTTATAGTCCAAATATTATTAAGAGCTAATAATATTCGACATATCTATTTTTAGACTAGCAATCTAAAAATAGATTCCACCCAATATGTCTAAAAATAGAAGTCCATATATTTTTCCAACTTGACCAACCATCCACAAATAACATCCTGCAACTCATAGAATATGATCGACATTTCTAAAAATAGACATAGTCTAAAAATAGAATTTGCGCCAAAAATAGCCTGCAGGCCCACTTAGTGAAGGCGAATTCTTTCCACTAAGATCATCATCTTGTTGCATTATCAATACAAAAAAAATAAAATTTACATGAATATTAAGAAAATAGATAATTTTAATCAACTAGTCTAGTAATAGAAAGGTTTGGAACATTGATTTGCAATTATCAAATGAAATATGTCTACCATAGCTTATACTCTCCTCCAAGAGTCAGAATCTAGTGTTGCAACTCATCCCCATGTCTTTGTAGGCACTCTAGTGTATATGGTACTAGGGTGTGATTCTTGCCTCGTATATGGTTTGAAACAATCATAATATTAGTGTATAGCCTCACAGGTTCAACCACATACTGAGTGATCGCCTCCTTTGTAACTTCCAAATCATCCATTTCAACTTGTTTGATGGGCTCTATGAATGCTTGAATATATTGTTTGACTCCCTCTTTTGTTCTTATTTCACCTAATGCACCAATAAAAGGAAACTAGTGCAATTTGATAAGAGACTCTATTGGGCCATGCAAGTGCATGTATGTTATCATGACTTTGTCAAAATCTCTAGTAAATTTATCATGTGAATGCGTCTTGATATGCACCACCACTTTTTCATTTTCTATTGTGATACAATATTTACTTGGAAGTACCTCAAGTGAATTAGGATATTGATCAGACCATTACATATGTCTTAAATTGCTGTAGTGGCTACTTTGATCAGCATTCCCCTTTCTTTTGACTTTTTTTGCATGTTTTGGAATGGAGCCATGTGATGGTCCTCTAAATTAGACATAAAATAAGGCCCATTTAACCTTTCTTAGGCCCATCTACCTTACTTATGCACATGAAATGATATATTAAATCTCTCCTTGTACAATTAATAATTTTTTTTTATGTTTTAATATGTTCCTAGGAAGGATTAAAGGGAATTGCATATTTGTGCCTAATATTGGTTATTTTTGTAGAATATTGTGAGAATATTGGGAAAATTATGCATAATTGGAGAAGGAGAAAATTTAGGCACTTAATCACTGCCACTGGAAGATCAATATTGGAGAATAAATGAGCACAATATCAAGAAATTGTTGAGAAATATTGGAGAGATTCAACGGGATTGTCCACCCTTCTTAACTCTCAAAGGTAGCCGAAGGATCCCTAAGGACTCTCTCCAGCAATTCAAATTCCAGAGGCAGCCAAGCAACTCAAAGTGGAGTGCACTCAATCTATGTTTACTTGGATTCAAGTGGACACACTCACTATTTTCAAGGGAGTTGTTGGTAGCTTCCCTGTAGAATAAATAGAGAAGAGCTAGATCTAGGAAGGAGTCTTCTATTCCATTCATAACTCTTATTGCAAGATATTAAGCTTTTTATTGTACTCAGTGATAAACTTTCAAAAATGTAACGAGGCTATTATCTTCCTGAAATGAACAGACAGACTCCATTTTACTAATTTAGTTCCAAAGAGCTGGGCTTGTGGGTTAGGGCCCAACCCATGTGCCTCAACTTCTCTATTTTTTTAATTCTTTCCTTTATGCCATTTAGGCAGTTTTCTTTATGTCATTCAATTAGTTCTGCTTCTGATAGTTTCATTGCTGCTTAGTTTTTGCTTTCAATTTGTTGTTGTAGCTCTTCATTTTCTTACGAGAGTAATAGAGTAGAGGAATAATGCAAAAACTTGTGGATCAAGACCCCCTTCTCATCTTTGTGAATAGAGCTCGAGGAGGGAAAACCTTCCCACAGACCCGAAAATTGATTTCTATTCACTGTTTATGAGATTAAAAGTAGATTTGCATTACCATTTTTTAGTCTTCCTTTGCACTGTATTTTTACGCATTTTTCAGTTTCTTTATGCATAATTTAGCAGGTTGATTGCAGGAATTATTGTTAAAACCCTAGAGCAGATCTGTGGTGCCTCCCTGCTTCATTCTACATCTTTGTCTTCACAATTTACGCATTATTGTTATGCCCTCCATTTCCACTTTTTCCTACATATTCTTGTTTTCGCACCCACCTTTTTATTCATAAAAACACTTAAAAAATTCATCTCACCTTATTCCTTTGTTTTTATTAGTCATAGTTTCCTTACCCTTTTTAATCCAAAATTCTTGAAAAACCATCAAATTTGGACCTCCGCATTTTCTCCTCGAATCTCTCACTACAGTACTTCACTGATCTTAAATCACATGTTTTATTTGGTTCCCATTAACACTTACCGCTCTTGTCTGTTGATTGTGATATTGGTATCGCGCTCTGCCATCAGCCCCACCACCATGTCATCCGACTCATCACATATCATAGCTCATTCCTGAACAACACTTCCGCCACTCCTCCAACCGTGTGATATTGCAATATTACGATATCGCATATCATTGATCGCAACCTTTGGCCTTTTCGCAAATCCCACTTCGCACTCTCCATCTACTCCTTGTTAACACTTACCGCTACTCCTCCAACTGCACAATATTGCGATAGTTCGATATCTCATATCGAAGATTGCAACCTTTGGCCTGATCGCATATCGCATATCGCACTACCAGCCCTCCATCACAACTCCGCCATTGCACCTTTCAAATCATTCCACTCCAAAGCATATTTGTGCTATAATAAAGTTTTAATAAGGTTTAAACCCCCTCTTTCCACCTGTAAGCTACCTTGTTTCATGTGGTGAGCCCTCCATTACCACCTTTAGCCCGTTTTCCTCCAAGCTGAAAATCAACACTTTTTCAATTACAATTAAGTCATGGATAGCTTAGCTGCATGGATAGAAGCATGGTAGATAGAGCATAAGATAAGTAGGGTATGTTTAGCTGATTTACCAAGTTAAGTGTGGTTTAAATTAGTTTCCTTTCTTCAATTTAAATCAATTTCCTTTCTATCATTTCCTTTCAGCAATTTAGTTTAGTTTCCTTCCCGATGTTTATTTTCAGCAATTTAGTTTATTTTCCTTCCTGTCATTTCTTTTCAGCAATTTAGTTTAGTTTTCTTCCTGTCATTTCTTTTCAGAAATTTAATTTAGTTTACTTTTTTCATTTCCTTTCTGCAATTTAGTTTAGTGTCATTGAAGTGTGATAGACTTCACTGAGAACCCCTAGAAGTAGCACCCTTTGATAGAGTGGAAGACGGTGACATGAGTAGAATGCATCTGCTATGTATATGGCACTGTCACCTCCAAGTTTGTACGAACCCCGGGTTGATAACGTAAATTAGGTCAGCCCCTAGGAGCTATAACACTACCAGGGCTCACCACTTTTTGGTGTCGATGTCGGGGAGGTGTCTAGTATATGCTTTGATTATGTTTTAGCATTATTTTCTACTTTCCTTTTTCATGTTGTTTTTGAAATATTGAAAAAAAAATGATTTTCATGCCTCATAGGAATAGGGATACTCAGATTTTTTTTTTAAATACTTCTCCAATACCAACCCCCCACTTGACCACATGGTGCAGTAAGAACCACATCACCATACGCATTTGAAGGTAGAAGAAATGGATGGATATGATGGCAATGAAGAAGATCTTATTGGGTTTCCCATTCAATATATCAACATCAGTGTACATATGATCTTTCCTTCCAAACTTCCATAGTATCAGGACAGATGATCAGAAATATTTCTCTTTGAATTTGAGATACTTTGTAGGTCTTATGGCTACTTATCACACACTCAAAAACTGAGATTGTTTCCTGCAACATTGAAGGATAGAGCTCTTAAATGGTTCATGAGTCTAGGTAATTCAATAATATCATGGAATGATATGCAAAAGATATTTCTAGAAAAATATAAAGATCGTGATCTTAGAGAAGAAATTTTTAGAATGAACCAAGAAAAAGATGAGAGTCTTGAGGATATGATAGAGAGATAGGTTCATGTATAATGTTAAGAGGGAAAAATTGCATCAAATAGGATTTGACACACTAAAAACCCTCTTACTTAGAACAATTAGGGATGAGTGGATTGATCTCCTTAATCTCATAAGTAGAGGAGATGTATACCAATTTTCATTTGAAGAAAATTGTGAAACATGCAAGCGCATATCAAGAGGAAGGGAAAGAGTAAGTAAATCCACCTCAACATTGGTAAGACAAGATGAACTTAGAAGTTTTCTTGACAACTTTAAAACAGAAATTCTTAGCAATCCAAGTGAACAAGAAGAAATGTTAAAAATGAAAAATGAGAAAAATAAGATGTTGATATTTTTTTATCCATGGAGAATCATATGCTACTAACTATTTTCTATCATTCCCCTGGTTTAAAGAAGTTTACTAGGAAGAAAATGGAGCAAGGAAATCACCAAAGAAGTTATGTTATGTAGCTCCAAGGATACCTTGACATCCTAGTCAACTTGATATGATGCAAGGGACCACTTCACAATTTCAAGCTTATCCACATCCATCTCAAACTAATTGGGACACACTCCCTTCTTAGCAACCTTGGTCATCTCAACCCCAAAACCAATCTTGGCAACATGGTTGGTAAGGACCTTATTTGGAAAATCCTCAACATCCTCAATATTTCCCTCAATATCCTCCATACCGAACCCCATGCTATCCCTACCATCCACCTCCACCACAACCACAACCTTAACCACATCCATCTCATATATCCACCCCCACTCAACTACCTATACCAAAATTTCCAAACCCACACCATGAAGTATCTTTTCCCACTCACAATACTGAGGTATAACACTACCAAACATATCGTCTTGATCTAGATGGTATTCATCTTAGTTCAAGAAATGTATTGCAAAGAAGATATTTTCTTAATGTCATTAAAGGAAAACATCAAGAAGAAGAAGATCCAAATGAGGAGATCAAAAGATTAAGGGCCGCACTTGATGAAGATTCAGCATCAGAATCAGATGTTGAGAAATTTTCCTCATGTTTACTAGCATTTCCTCCATATGTTCAAGAAAACAATCAACAAAAAGAGGAATATTTGAATTTCATAATAGAAGTGTACATCCAAGGTGATCCAACTCAGTAAGTGGACCAGGGGCATCACAACTATATTTACATATGGTTCCAAACAATCATTAAGTTACAGAAACACACTCTTCTCCAATAGTACTTGATACAATCCAAGTCAAATAAATTCATCTCTCACATTTAGGTACATGTCAAAGCATATATTCCAAGTGTACACGTGATTTTATCTGTCATCTTGATGTGTACATGGCTCCATTGGAAATATTCCTATACTTTAAAAGGGTTTTGTTTTTTCAAGTAGAGTAGGAACGTGAAAAGAAAGAAGAAAAAGGGGGAAAAGGGGGAAAATCTCAGGTGAAAACCTCGTTTGAGGCGTCTGAGGTTGGCTCACTGATTGAAAACATCCATGAGGTGGTCATTGGGTTGAAATAAAAGAGAAAAATAAAACATCCTAGGTGAAAACCTCCTTTGAGGTGCCTAGGCAGACCTACTAGTGGAAAACCTCAGAGGCAGCTAGTTGGCCTTAAAAAAAATAAAATGCATTTCTCCATGTATCTCTCTCTAATGAATGCAGGTGCTCTCCAACCTTTGCAAGAAGAAAAAAAACAAGTTGGCACAAAAAGAAAATTTGGTCAACACCCTGGTCAAAGGCAGTCAAACTTGGAATTCCTCCTCCTGTGCTTAGAAGCTCCAAAAGGACCTTAAGAAGATTATCACATGCATCTTTAGAGTAGCTTCAGAACCACTGAAGACATCTTCAATGGCCATATCAACAGCTTCAATATCACCTACAAAAACAAATCAATGGTAAGGCTCAGGTATGCAATCATCTAACCCTTTCTTTGAATCTATTTTAGCTTAATAAAACATTAAAAAGTGTGAGAAGGAAAAAAATTTTATGCAGCAAAAATCAATAGCAGAACAACCTCGGCCTTATGTAGTGACTAGCCTCACTTTTTCTACCAATAAGAGGAACAAGACAAAAGTAAAAAGGACTTGAGAAAGTAGGCAGTAAGCATTTCATTGTAATGGAAGACAAGGAGTGCCAAGGGGTAACCAAGGGTGAAATTAGTTAACAGAAAAAGAAAAGAAAAAATTGAGTTTATTCTGTATGCAGTTAAAAAAAAAGAAAAGAAATAAAAGAAAAGAATAAAATAGAATAAAATGTGGATCCACCATCTCTTCGCATGAAAAATACAGATTTTCTTAAGGCATATGAGGACCTCCATGTAGCACCCACAAGAAGAAATGCAAGGATAATATCAAGAATATTAGCATGAGGAGAAGTGCAAACAAAAAACGAAATAAGGCAATGTGCAGGAAGAACCAAAATAAAAAATTTCTTAACGCATCTGAGGACCTCCATGCAGCACCCACAAGAAGGAATGCAAGAAGGATAGCAATAAGATTAGCATGAGGATAATTGCATGGGACAATAAATAGAAAATGAAATAATCTAGCATGCCGAAAGAACCAAAAGGCAAGGAGGATGGATAGGTTTCTCAAAGGATGAGCAAAAATTTCAATAGGGGGTGATGATGGGCCTCTAAATTAGACATAAAATAAGGCCCATCTAACCTTTCTTAGGCCCATCTGCCTTCCTTATGCACATGAAAAGATATATTAAATATCTTCTTCTACACTTAATAATGTTTTCTTATGCTCTAATATGTTCTTAGGAAGAATTAAATGTCATATTTATGCCTAATATTGGTTATTTTTTGTAGAATATTGTGAGAATATTGGGCAAATTATGCAGATTTGGAGAAGGAGATAATTTAGGCACGTGATTCCTGCCACTAGAAGATCAATATTGGAGAATAAATGAGCACAATATTAGGAAATTATTGAGAAATAATGGATAGATTCAAGGGGATTTTCCACCCTCCTTAACTCTCAAAGGCAGCCAAAGAATCCCCAAGGATTCTCTCCAGAAATTCTAATTCTAGAGGCATCCAAGCAACTCAAAGAGGAGTGCACTCAATCTATGTTTACTTGGAATCAAGTGGATCCAATCACTATTTTCAAGGGAGATGTTGGTAGCTGCTCTGTAGAATAAATATAGTAGAGCTAGAGCTAGGAAGGATTCGTCGATTCCATTCACAACTTTTGTTGCAAGCTATTAGGATTTTTCTTTTACTCGGTGATAAAATTTTCAAAAATGTAACGAGGCTATTCTCTTCCTAAAATGAGTAGATAGATTCCATTTTACTGATTTATTTCTAGAGATCTGGGCCCGTGGGTTAGGGCCCAACCCATGTGCCTCAGCTTCTCTATTGTTTGTATTCTTTCCTTTCTTCCATTTAGCTAGTTTTCTTTCTGTCATTCAATTAGTTCTGTTTCTGATAGTTTCATTGTTACTTAGTTTTTTCTTTCAGTTTGCTGTTGTAGCTCTTCATTTTCTTATGAGAGTAACAGAGTAGAGGAAAATCTAAAAATTTGTGGATCAAGACCCCCTTCTCATCTTTGTTAATAGAGCTTGAGGGGGACGAACCTTCACACGGACCCAAAAACTTATTTCTATTCACTGTTTCTGAGATTAAAAGTAGAGTTGAATTACCATTTTTCATTCTTCCATTGCACTATATTTTTTTTCATTTTATTTGTGCATTAGTTAGCAGGTTGATTGTAGGAATTATTGTTAAAACCCCATAGCAGCTTTGTGGTGCCTCCCCGCTTCATTCTCCATCTATGTCTTCACAATATGTAATATCCCAAAATGGGGAATAAGCAATATATGAACAGAATAATGAAAGAGAAATGATAAATCAACTCATAAAATGTGAGAAGAACACATAGTGATCATATTAGTATTATAGCATCAAAATGTATACAAATTCTTGAGGAAACAATCACTCTATATAGGCATCACAAGCCTCAAGAGAACATATATATGAAAAATGAAGTATACTGCTACACAGAAAATGTCCAAGGCTATGACAGCGCAGTTTTATTAAGGATAATTTTTGCTGGAGAATGTCAATACGTGTATTTGAAATGATATAGCTCATACAATGTTGGGAGTGAAGATCTAGACTCCCAAACTCAATTCCAAGACAATCCGGAAAGGATTTCCTGAAATATGCCAAATGGAAAAAATGTCGGAGTGCAGCCTTAGGGCTGAGTAGCAGCTACAACTCATGAATTAGATGGATATGGTTGAAGATGCTGCAAAATATGAATAGAACTCCTCCAATGGATCTTCCAAGTGAAATCCTGATCCTAACACTGAAGATCTCACCCTCCAAATAAACATTGCAACCCCTCACTGCAAATGCTCACATAAATAACGCAGTCACTAAGGGATACTGCACTGTAGGTGAAAGAAAGTAGTTGCCCTGATGCCAAATATAGTGAAATAAGCTCCAAAATCTTCCTCACTAATCTCCCAAAGGATAGAAAGCTTCTTCCTAAGAAAAATGAGCTCCGGAAGTGGTGTTGTGAACCCTCCACTGCAACACCGTGCAACACAACCCAGATCTAAAAAGAAAATGTGTTGTAGCTCAAGGAGGTAGCTTGGCCTCAAGCTTGAATGTGGAGAAATGAAGTACAAGCTTCCTCAAGAGGCCTCTCTTGAAAGGAGAAGGAATTCCTAAACAAGAATGCCTTGTGCTAAGTAGCACAACAATCTCAACTAAAATAGTTGAAGAAAGCAAAATAATCATAGAGACCACAAATCCATTTGATGTCCTGCTATGGCTACCTTGCCCTCCTTTTATACAAATGGAAGCCCTCTCACCATGGGTCCCACTCATTAGGGTTTCCTCCACCAAGGAGTCTTCCTCCCACTATCTCTGTGTTGTCTCCATAGATGATCTCCACCTCTTATCCCAACGTTGTTGACTTGGTCAAACTTGACCTTGTCCACATGAAAATGCCCCTTTTTACACATGAGGGTGTAAAATACAGCTCCTATGATGATCCCTTTTCACATTATGAGGAATTTTATTCCTATTTTTGAAATGCATGGGCCTCCTTACCCATTTATTCATCTCCCAAGTGTAAACAACAAAACTCAATATTCCAATTAGCTGCATGCTAATTTTGGAATATTACAGTCCTCCCCTCCCAAATTTTTCTTGTCCTCAAGAAACTACAAGGATAGAACTGAGAAGTCTCCCCTCCTCCTACTATAGGATCCGCGTGATAAACTCCTCCAAGGAATGATATGTTGTCTCGTCAATAAATCTCTATATTTCCCCTCCCAAGCATGCAAGCTAGTTGAATAGCTATCATCATGAACAAGTAGAGTAATCAAGGGGGAAATAAGGCGTTGTCTAGAGGTCCCTTTGAGGAATAGGATCTTAAATTTAGTGGGAACCATCATTCCCATGTGGATCCTCCATCCCCAAGCTATCATCCATACAAAATGAGTTACCTCCCAACATGCAAACTCCTAAAAATTCTCCTCCACCTTTGGCTCCTACAATGTACGTGGGATGAAAATATGATCATGGTAGACAAAGTAGCCTACTCCACGCTATCCTTATCTCCACTTATGATAAGTGTGGATTATTTTCTGATCTTGGGCTACAATAATATTGCCCTCAAGTGGCAATAAGAAGAGTAGATCTCCAAATATATCCTCTCCAATGTTGTGAATCAAGCTGGCCCAAACCATACCATATATGATGAATAGGACTTTATCATCATATGGCATCCAAATGAGAAATATAATGAAGGTTTCATATAGTTCTAAATGGTACCAATAGTTTCCCAAGTGGTCACGGTGCAGTTTTCCTAACTGTTATTTCAGAAAATAGCATGGCAAGTTGTCTCCCAACAAGTTGCTAGTTGTGCATGTCACCTCATCTACTACTGAGTAGTAAATGGAATTTTTCATCAACTGAGCATAAAAGAGTAGTAAAACACTTTCCCAAGGCCACAAAAAATATGGTTGTCTCCATCATATAATTTGGCCCAAAATTGACCATGGAGCCCAAAGAAAGGCTTTCCCTCTTCTGGAGCAATGCATTGTATAGAAATGGTAGGAGCATGCAAATACTGAGTTAGGTAATCAATAGATGAAAAAACAAAATTCTTACCATGTATTGAAAATAAGATGACGATGAGATCCATGAATAAGCCCTCCATAGTGGTACAACACACTCTCATGAAGAGAAATGAATCATATGATGCATGAGGATCCTTCTCCTTGTGCTTGGAAATCCAAGTCAAGAAGAACATATCACAGTAATATATGTCTTCATACACTACTCCATCACTCTCAGCTCCTCCTTGTTCCCCAAGTGCATCAAATGTAAAGTGATCCTAGGGATTCTCCATCAATAAGCCCAAGCTTTAAAGTGACAGCACTATTTGCCTATGCAAATAGGCTTCTGCCAACTCATAGCTCCATTCTTTGACATGCCCAATGTAAAATACATTTCCCATGATGCTGCTACATATAGGAAATTCCTTCCAAAGTGGAAGTACCTCTTGATCATACAAGGCTGAGTAGCCCCTTTCCACCATGATATTTCCATCTCCTACTCTTGCAACATCATGCAAAGTATGAGAGCAAATCTGCCCATGCTCTCCCAAGAACAACCAAAGAAACAATAGTTTTTGCTGCCTTCTCATACCTCCATCATACAATTCATGTGGTGAAAACATAACGATTGATATGAAGAATGTCATATCAACACAATGCATCCATACTCCTTGCTGCCCTATGATGCAAGTATCCTGCCAAATTCTCTCCATCCACATACCCTTTGAAACAGGATATGTCATATGATAGCCAAACTCTTTCAAGAGTAGCCAACGTAGCCAAGCCTCTTATTTCCCAGTATCATATATTTTCAAGTAGCTTTCTAGCCTCTTGCTCACCATCCACACCCATTCATCCAAATGTGGGTGCCTCTCATCATGCTCTCCCTTGGTATTCTTCCAATGAAGACTACCATCCTCCCAAATCAGATTTCCCTTATTGCATTTCATGGGATTTTGAAATACAACTCCTTGGAGATATCCTATATAATATCTCATACCAATGATCATCTTGAATCCATAAAGGTCCAAGTGTGCTAAAGGAAAAACCTCCTTACTGCTGCTTAATGACAGTTATTTTAGTCTCTCCAATGATGTAGCGGTTGTCTCATACTCCAACTCAAATATGAACATATGGTTTTGTATGAGATTTCTTTGGACAAGGTTCATCCTATCCTCCAAGAATTCACACCCCAACCACAAGTGTTGTGTGAAACTCAACAATGATACATGAGGATGGTGGCTCATCCCTTCCTTGAACATTCCAAGATGGCACAATGCAGTGCAATTCTACTATTCCAAATAATCAGTATGCAATGGTATACAACCCTCCATAAAATTTGCTAAAACAATAGGAAGTGAAAACTTAGGCATACCTTGGTGAAATTTGGGAGTATCTTGTATGGCTATAAGAGTGTCTTCCTCCAATGTGTTGGCTCCCCCAACTGCTAAATATGATGGATTGTCCTCCATAGTTATATCAGCACTGGTACATGCCTCCTCAAGTGGTGGTGAGGGCTTTTCCTCCTCTGATTTCTCCTTGCCAAATTTTTTAATCAACCTTTGAGTAAATTCTACAAAAGTAGATACTCTTGCGTGTCTCAAATGGCTGAACCACAAAATGTGTGCTTCACCCTCAAGTTTTAGTGCTGCAATCTCTACAGCCTCTATTTTTACTACTAGATGTAGTAGGAAGAATGCATCTAGTTTCCTTTCCCAAGCCCTTGTTGTAGATGATCCATCAAAACTAGACAATAGAAACCTATTGCCTCTGATTCTACTTGTGCTGCATGGTCTCCTTTATTCCTCCAATTGAATGTATTGTGGGAAAGATAAATTCTCCTTGAAGACTCTAGGTTTCGATTTGTACTCAACAAGGTATTCACTTAGAATCTTGTGATCCAAGTTTCCTCCATCTTTCTGCAATTTGTCATTTTCTTCAAAAGGAAAGGGCATAGTCCCACTGCTTCTTTCTTCTCTTCTTTGCTTGAACTCCTTGTTGAGGTCCTTCCTACTTTTGAAAAGAGATGAGATAAAACTCATTCTCTCCATCATTCTGATCTTTCTCTTTTTCTTCTTTTCTTCTGATAGCATAATGGCTGAGATTCCACAGACTAAGCCAATATTATGCTATAATACCACTGTAATATCCGAAAATGGGGAAGCAACAATATATGAACACAAAAATAAAAGAACAGTGATAAATCAACTCATAAAATGTGAGAAGAACACATAGCTATCATATTAGTATTATAGTAGCAAAATGTATAGAAATTCTTGAGGAAACAATCACTCAAGATAGGCATCACAAGCCTCAAGAGAACATGTATATGAAAAATGAAGTATAATGCTACATAGAAAATTCCCAAGGCTATGACAGTGCAGTTTTATTAAGGATAACTACTGTTGGAGAATTTCAATACATGGATATTCAATGATATAGCTCATACAATGTTGGGAGTGAAGATCTAGACTCCCAAACTCAATTCCAAGACAATACGGAAAGGATTTCCCGAAATATGCAAAATGGAAAAAATGTCAGAGTGCAGCCCTAGGGCTGAGTAGCAGCTGCAACTCAAGAACTGGATGGAGATGGTTGAATATGCTTCACAAGATGAATAGAACTCCTCGAATGGATCTTCCAAGTGAAAGGCTGATCCTAACACTGAATATCTCACCCTCCAACTAAACACCGCAACCCCTCACTGCAAATGCTCATAGAAATAACGCAGTCACTGAGGGATACTACATTGTAGGTGAAAGAAAGTAGTTTTTCTTATGAAAAATATAGTGAAATCAGTTCTATAATATTCCTCACTAGTCTCCCAAAGGAACTAAAGCTTCTTCCTCTAAAAAATGAGCTCCAGAAGTGGTGTTGTCAACCGTCCACTGCAACACCCTACAACAAAGCCTAACTCTAAATAGAAACTACATTTTAGCTGAAGGAGGTAGCTTGGCCTCAAGTTTGAATGTGGAGAAATGAAGTAAAAACTCCCTCAAGAGGCCTCTCTTGAAAGGAGAAGGAATTCCTAAACAGGAATGCCTTGTGCTAAGCATCACATCAATCTCAACTAAACAATTGAATAAAGCACAATAGTCATATAGACCACAAATTCAATAATCCATTTGATGTCTTGCTATGGTTGCCTTGCCCTCCTTTTATACAAATGGAAGCCCTTTCACCATGGGTCCCACTCTTTATGTTTTCCTCCACCAAAGAATCTTCCTCCCACTATCTCTGCGCTATCTCCATAGATGATCTCCACCTCTTATCCCAGCACTGTTGACTTGGTCAAACTTAACCTTGTCCACATGCAAATGCCCCTTTTCACATATTAGGGTGTGAAATCCAGCTCCTATGATGATCCCTTTTCACATTAGGAGGGATTTTATTCCTATTTCTGAAATGCATGGGCCTCGTTACCCATTTATTCATCTCCTATATGTAAACAACAAAAATCAATATTCTAATTAGCTACATGCTAGTTTTGGAATATTACACAATATGCACATTGTTTTTATGCCCTCCATTTCCACATTTTCCCACTTATTCTCACTGCGCACCCACCTTTTTATTCATAAAAAAACTTAAAACCTTCATCCCACCTTATTCCTTTGTTTTTATTAGTCATGGTTGCCTTACCCCTTTTAACTCAAAAAGCTTGAAAAACCATCAAAGCTGGACCTCCGCCTTTTCTCCTCAAATATCTTGCTACCGTACTTCGCTCATTACAAATCACATGGTTTATTTGGTTCTCGTTAACACTTACCACTCCTATCTGCCGATTATGATATTGGTATCGCACTCCGCAATTGGTCCCACTGCCATGTCATCCGACTCATCGCATATCGCATCTCGTTCCCAAACAACACTTCTGCCACTCCTCCAACCACACAATATTGTGACATTGTGATATCGCATATCACAAATCGCAACCTTTTCTCTTTTCACAAATAGCACTTCGCACTTTGCATCTTCTCCTTGTTAACACTTACTGTTATTCCTCCAACCGCACGATATTTCAATATTGTGATATCGCATATCGCAAATCACAACCTTTGGCCTAATCGCATATTGAATATCACACTTCCATGCCTCCATCAAAACTCCGCCATCGCACCTTTCAAATCATTCCGCTCCGGATAATTTTTGATCTATAATAAATTTTTAATAAGGTTTAAACCCCCTCTTTTCGCCTTTAAGCCTTGTTTCATGTGGTGAGCCCTCCATTAGCACCTTTAGCTCGTTTTCCTCCAAGCTGTAAATCAACACTTTTTCAGTTAGAATTAAGTCGTGGATAGCTTAGTTGCATGAATAGAATATTGGCCAAGTTAAGTGTGGTTTAAATTAGTTTCCTTTCTGTCATTTCCTTTCAACAATTTAGTTTAGTTTCCTTCCTATCATTTCTTTTCAGCAATTTAGTTTAGTTTCCTTCCTATCATTTCTTTTCAGCAATTTAGTTTAGTTTCCTTCCTATTATTTCTTTTCATAAATTTAATTTAGGTTCCTTATTTCATTTCCTTTCTGCAATTTAGTTTAGTTTCTCTTATCACACCCAAAATTTTCAAAAAGATAACTTGAAGTGTGTCAAGTTTGTAATTAGCTTGGTTAGGAGCATAGTATTATGAAATGATAATTTTTATGATATGGTATAAGTGTTTATGATTTCTTTAAGTGTTTAGGGGATGTATTCAAGTCATATCAAAGGAGAAAATCTGAAGTAGATACTTTAATGAACCTAATGTGTCAAATATGGCCACCTGTCAGAATTTTCCTGAGCCCACAACATTTTTAGTACAAAACTAACATATCTCGTTGCAGAAACATCTACTAATTCCATAGAAAATCTGACACTTGTTAAACTAAATTCACCTTGAAAGCGTGTTTTCCTGCAACGGTTTTTTGCATAATGATGAGTTGTCAAAATTTGAGTGTTTCGAGGTCATGTTGTCATAATAGGGTCGTCATTGAAAGTTTTAGGCACATTTTGGCATCAATTACCATTTTCTTAATGAACCTCATCTCATTTTTCCTAATGTATCCCTCATTCCTCACGCTTTCTCTTTCATTATTGTAAGTTGCTACTCAAAAAACTCACTATCATTATTTTTCCTCTAAAAATCTACTATAATACCAACTCCCTATTGTCATAAACAGCTTGCTGTCATCACCTCTTCATGGAACAAGTGTGAGTACCTTTCATTGAATAGGTATGAATATCTAAAAAATGCCACTGCTGCAAAAAAAAGGAAATGGCTACACCAAAGAAGACAAATAAAGGAGGCCTACCATTCATTTATGAGCCTATAAGCCCAAAGTTAATCATGGAAGATCCCAATTTTGTAGAAATTTTTACAAGGGAAAGATGCATTAAGTTTTGTTAAAGATTACAAGGTCATCAAAAACAGATATCACAAGATTTTGCATTAAAATTCAAATGAACTTCTATGAAAGTTGGTATTCTCCATTTGCCAATTTCACTCGATAGTATTTCTCAAGCAACAGGAATACCTAGGAAAAGAGAAAAATGGTTTAAAGCCACAAAGTTTGATTTAAAGTTTTGTGATGATTATCTGAAGCCTGAACATGTAGGGATAAATATGACTGAAGCTATTCCTAGAACCTGTCTCAAAGATAACTACTCTAAGTTACTGATGGTGATACAGAAATACTTTACCTGGGAGGGTAGATTTCATACAATCTACATGTATCATTTCAATTTGCTACTTTATTTTATAGGAAAAAAGCTAATGGATATCCCTTAATACCTTTTTAGAAGCCTTGGAAAAATGGCAGATAAGGTGCAAGGTAGACCTGAAAGAAGTGAAACTTCCATCTTTCACCATCGATTGATCAAATTACTAGTGTTGGAAGAATTGAATAAACTAAACAGAGACTGATCAACCTTTTTGTTTATGAGTGGGTATGAAATAGATGCGTTAACTCCAAGGAAAGCTTCTAAACCCAAGACTCTTACTCCTAGAAAATAAATGAATACCACTGTAGAAACAAAAGGTGATCAACAAGAAGGTTTTCAATCTGCAGTTGAAATCATTGAGATAGAAGTCGAATTCATCCAGGAAGCAGCACCTCATCCAAAAAATAGCAAGCATGCTAAAGAACATGTCACAATTAGCAAGCCTAAATCTGCTGCAAAAAGGTCTAAAAAAAGCATAAAGGAAACTACTGGAGGTAAAGGCAGGCTTGAAGACATTTTATAAGTTATAGACATTGCAGAGACCCCTGTAGTAAAAGAAGTCGAGGTATAAGGTGTTAGCAACTTGTAATATAGGGGTCATAATTTTGACTTGACTGTTGATAATCTTGTAAATCTATACATACTTTGCCTTCTGCAAGTTGTATTCACATATTTTGTAAAAAAATCAAAAAAATAAAAATGAGGGTAAAAAGTCCTAAAAGAAAAATCAAAGGACTTAGAAAAAATAAAAGACCCCAAAAGAAAAATGAATAAAAGATGAAAGTGTGCAAGCATAACTGCCACTACTTTTTACTTTTTGACAATGGCAGAGTGTCAATAAATGCCATAGTCCATGATGAGTTAAACAGTTTAACCTTAACTTGTCATTTTTCAATTTTACTTGTTGTAGATAGAGAATAATGAGTTGTCATGCAGTTTAATCATGACAATTCAGTAGTTAGTTAGAGAAATAAATTGAATCCAACAGTTTAATCTAGATTCATGGATGAAATAAGTGTAGAATTAGATAGTTTTACTTGCTTTCAGAAAGAACAAATGTTGTGAAGGTTGCTAGCTCAAATGCACCTTACTTCAAAGGAAAAAAAAATGTTAGCATGTTAAGCTGGGTAGGTAGAAGAAGGTGAAAAGTCTCAATGTAAATATCATTCATCATGGGCTGCCAAATAAATAACTTCCCCTTCCCATAGTCATGAAACATTCTAAACTATCAGTCAGAAAGGCTCAAGGCATTTCCTTGACTTTTGTTGGGACCAGACCCAAGCCTCTATGACTGATCAGTTAAAAGTGTAAAATGTCTATATTAATCCATAAAAGCACATCATTATTCCATTCATGCATTCATTTCCCTGAATAATCCTAAGTAAAGCTCCATTTTTACTTAAAGGCATTATAATTTCCATCTAACTAATTTCCTTCATCACATGAGAACATTAAACCCTCAAAATTACATTATATCTTAAGTTTAAGGGATAAGATTAATGAAAATTATCTTTTTAACTTCACTTTACTTAGTTATGTTTAAGAATTTTGAGTATGCATTATCCCATTTCCATATTAATTTTGACTTATGTATTAATTCCCTATAGAAATAACCTTCTCCTATTATATATAACTCTTTTTATATAATAAATCCAAAAAACCACTTAACTTTAGCCAAAGTTATTTATCCCCACATGTTTAAATAAAACACCCACATTACAACCCCTTTGGCTAAAACATATCTTTATGTATAATCCCACCCCCTATGGTAACTAAATCACCTTGGTTTAATTAACCATATAATAAAAATATGAAAAAACCTTTAAACGTATTTTATATATGTTTAAAATAAAAAATGTAATTCCCGAAGTTTAATCTAAGCTAAACTTCACTAAACCTATGCCTTTGTTTATATATCCCCTAACTACTAATCCTAACCCCAGTTAAATCCCAGTTTAAAACCCCTCCCAATCATTTTTTCATTGAAAAAATCGGTCTTCTATATAAAATTTAACCAAATCCCTTTCATTATCAGGATTAATGTCAGCCCTCTGATCCCCTCCATTCATTTAATCCAGCGGTTAAAAGATCAACGCGACAGTTTAATACATTTCCATCCCTTCCCCATCGCGTAGAATAATAATCGTCCGATCTTCATTCATTAAAAGATCCTATGGCCCAAAATAAACCCGATGATGTCTTTTCCCCACACCTTTCCAATTAATCTAGGCCCTTTGCTTTTAAAAACCAAATCTGATGGCACCAGTTCATTTTCGCACTTTTAAAATTCCCGACCAATGTTTTGAAAAAGTTGCCCGATATAGGTTGTTTTGCGAAACCACCCTGGGTCGACATGTCCTGACATGATTGGATCATGTTCGAAAAGTGATTTACCACTTACCGCATTGAATTCACGCGAAAAAAACCCAGTGGTATTCTGAAACCAGTTTCGCCCAACCTATAGTTAAATATGATTTGAATATGGTTTAAAACATGGTTTATTCATAAAGCTTATAATTTTCATTGAATTTTCACCTATTCGCGCTTGTAAAGCTTTCAAACCTCGTAGATTCTGATTTTCATTACTTTTTATCATTTAAACCCCATTACCAAGCCTCCCAGTGCCATTTTCCGAGACTACCAGTGAACCAATGACCAATTAATAAACCATTTTCCCTGCAATTCAACCACGGAGAGCCACAGTATCATCTGGTAGACCAAATTTCCAGAAATTGAAGATTTTCAAAGCACCTGCAACTCAAACGACCGCAATTATACCTGGAAAGGTATTTTTCGTCAAACTTATCCACGAAAGCTTCCATTTTAAAAGGAAAAACACCAATTTATCGGTTATTTCCTGTAATTATCCCAATTTCCCATATAAAGCTTGCAAAAAACAACCAAAGTATGAGGGAAACTCTGTCAAATTTTCCCTAGAAACTCTCATTTCGGTTTGTACAAGTTTTATCCACTCCTTGATCATTTTTCACTGTTGAATTTGATCATACCTTTCTTCTGAGCATTAAAACCCTTTTTCCATCTAAAACTCTGCTCAGAACCCTATTTTACTAGAGAAATTCTCCAAAAGTTCCTTGTTTCCAACAGAAGAACTCAACAAACAGTCTAAGCTTGCTCTGTTCAGTTAAAAAATGACAATGAAACAAGTAACCCCCAAATCAGGAGGCCCAAAACCTCAGAAGAAAGCCTCTGCTAAAATCCCTCAGCCTGAGTCTTTTAAACTTGATAAACCCACCCCTGCACTCACTCCTGATTACACAAAAATTGTCAGGCATGTCCAACCTCCAGTTACTTCACAAGAAAATAGTCCTCTGGTTTACCTTGATTACAGAATATTGGACCCTTCAGTAGAGTGAAATTTACTTGATGTCTATAACTGGTGTTTTGGAAAATATGTAGAGAAAGGTGATAATGATACACCAGTCTGGGATTCCAATCTGCCAAAGTACATTGTCCCTCTTACTCATTCAGCCCCTAATTTTGTTAGATTGTGTCAGTCCTATTATCTTCCAGAACAAAGGTGCATTGTCAATAAAGATAGAGAGGTCATATTTTATATCAATGCTGAAACCATAAACTCTATGCTACAATTAAACCCTGACCCTAATGCTGCTTCATTGTCAATAGAGGATTTAACTCAGCTTTATCTAGACCTTGATTTTGCTTCTAAGTTCAAAATCTTCTAGACTTTTTGTCCCAAACAGGTTGATATCCCTAAGTTCAATCCTCCATTTGATACATTTGATTTTCCAAATGAAACCAGAAATATTGTCTCCGTGCTATCATTCATACTGGGATATAACAGTGATGAATTCACTGATGTTGCTATCCTAGGTTTTCTGTCTACTTTAAGTCCTGGCCAGCCTCCATCCATTGTGTACAATTTTGCCAAGTTCATTGTAGAAAACATGCACTACCAATTATCCAGATTGCCAGAAGAAGGAGTCTTTAGATATACTTCATATCTACTTCATCTCTTTTTGTATTATCAAGCAGACAAGTTTCCTATTGAGTTTCAAAAGATAGATCCTGAAGGGAATGTACTTTCAATTGTGTTTTGGTCATTAATTCTGAGAAAATGGAACAGGGAATACAACTATGCAGACTTCAATGACTTGTTTTTAGTACCTGCTATGAATTTATTGAATAAAGAACAGACCGCTAGAATTAGTGAATAAACAAAGAGGATCTTACAGCTATCTGAGAGCTGTAAAACAGGGGATTGGTACTTATACAAGAATTACACAGAGATTAGAGTATATGGTGCACTCTTGGCCCCATATAAGTTTCCAAGATTTGTGACAACAAGGATACTTTCTTTATAATATTTGAGGCAACTGTTGAATGCAAATGAAGTCAATTTCATATCCTCTAGGAAAATGACTCAGTTCAAACTGAAAAATCAAGTTGGGCCATTCATTGTGAACAACACAGAAGCAGCAAATGAAATTAATGTCAAGTTGAAAGAATATAAATTCCCATACAAATTTGTGTGGAATTATGATCCTCAGGGTATTTTAAATCAAATCATGTTGAAATGCAAAATGTCTGCTTTCTTACATGATCCCAAGCCCCAAATTGAAAAATATGCCAATAAAATTTACTAGGAGCCAAATACTTTATTTGATGATGACTCACAGGGCATACAAAGAAACAATGGAAAGGATAAACAGGTGAATCAAACATAGGTAGTTACAGTGAACAAAGAAGCTGAAATTTTTCATAAAAGGATCAAAAAGGAAGATAGTTTCATAGCTGAAACTATTCTAGATAAAAGATTCAGAATTCCCAACAGTAAGAAAAGTAAATTGACTGATGAAGAAAGGGATAAAGCTATTAATGTTGAAGATAAAAATGGTCATGAAACTAATGGTGAAGCAACAAGGATAGTAACTGAAACTCTTAAAGAGCTTCAAAATGTCAAACTTGGAGCACAGCAGAAAGACACAGTCATGGTGAATAAACAAACAAAGGTTGATATGCCCTCTTCTTCTAAAGAACCTAACAATATAGAGTCAGATATTCAAATCAGGTTCAGAAAAATCAAAGAAAAGAATGAAGAAATCAAAAGTGAAGCATATTCCAAGTTCCTTAAAGAAAAACCTGGGAATAAGGATAAACTCCTTTCAGCTTTTGATTATTCTTCAAACAAATTGGTGATGTCATTTCTCAGGCCTACAGTGGCTAATCCAAAAACAATTGCAGATTATTCAAAGACAAACCTGGAAGTTGATTTAGATGATGTCAATGAATTGGACCAAATAGAATTCCATAGGAGCAATAAAGAGATCTTGTATTCTAAAATAGTCAATAAGACTATGAATTCTATTAGGCTTGAGAAAACACTAATAAACCGTTACAATCAAATGAAATTGGATAAAGCCTCATTATATGCCAATAACTTAAGAATGAAAGCATTGGAGGACATAGAAATTGAAGCAGGAGCTGACCCAGCAAACATTGAAGGGGCAAAGATTATAATCAAACAGAAAAATGAAGATATAGCTACTCTCAGAAAGCAACTAAAATTGCCTCAAAGTGAAAATCCCCAGGCGAAAGAAATATTTCAACAGAAGACAAAAAATGATGAACTAAAATAGCTTGTTCTAAAAATGACAGCCCAGATAAAGGAAATGGAAAGCCAAATAGAACCTTTAATGCAAGAAAATGAAAATCTAAAGAAAGCTCAACAGGTTTTTATTCCTACAATGATCCCAACTATAAGTACAATTGTTCCATCTACATTGGCAGAACACTTGGCACCACAAGGAGTATTGGCAACTGCAGTGCCAATCACTTCTAATGACATCTCTACCTCTTCTTCATCGGCCTCACAGATAAACAAAGTAGAGGAAAAAGCTGCAATGATCAGAGCCATGGAAGAACTGTCTATAAAAAATAAATAAATACTCAGTTTAAAAGGCACCATTAAAAATCTAGAAACATCTAAAAGATATGCCTTAATTACTTCCAAAGGGCATGGACAGAGGGCTGACAGATTTCAGGAACAAGTGAAAATTCTTGAACAGCGGGTGAATCTTACTGAACAGGTTGCCTACATAAAGAATCATTTGTGGACAAAAATCACTGAAGGCATTCACTCACAATGGTCTTCTATCCAAATAATATATGAGCAAAAAGATCTGCTACAAGCTACCTTAGCAGAAATTGATAAAACAAAGAAGGAGCTTGGCAACAAACCACCACAATCAGTTCAACTCATATCATTTTTGAACAGTAAAAACAGAAAAGAACTAGCTGAATTAAAAATTCCAGACAGGACAGAGGCTATCCTAGAAATCAAAAAGGTCCTAACAAAAATAAACATCATGAATAATCTGGAAGAAAAGTGTGACTATATGAACATATCAATTAGCAAATTCAAGACTAATAATGACTTGCTACTTGAAGTAGGACTTCCAGATATTCATGCATTGAATGAAAAATTGATGCCACAAAGGGACTATGACCAGAAAATCAGAGCTCATGCTAAGGAGCAGGCTAAAAAGCCTTTGCCACAAGGATATCCAAGTGGCAAAATACTACTTCAATATTTTGAGAATTTGTTCTTTTTGGAGAATGCAATCAAGCATATGTTCATAATAAAGCCAAACTTTGCTAAATATACAGAGGTTGATGAAAGCTACAAGAAGCTGAAGAGTATAAAGATCCCAACAGCTCAACAATGGCAAGAATTCACAGATCTGATGTGAATTTGACAAGTAAAATATGCAATAAAATCACATGAAAGATCATATTTTACTGTTACCTTAGGGTAAAAATTCAAGGTTAAAGTGTATCAGATTGTTAAAGAGTATCAGTAAAAAGAATGTTACTGTTGGTTATTTTTCAATTACAGCAGTAAAACAGTGAAAATCAGATGATAAAGAGTATCAGAGTTGAAAATCAAAAAAAGGAATATTCTACAACCACCTTCCACGAGAAGATGCACCTAATGCCATCAATGCTTACAGCACATCAAAAGACTTTTTAATTATAAAAATCAATTATGTATTTCCTTGTAAAAGAGAACAGCTTGCAAACTATTTTGCTGTTGTCCCTCTTCTTATGTTCTCTTTCCTATTTTTCCTTAAAACATTATCTCAAACTCTGAGATATTTTGTAAACGATGTATGTGTATAAATACTTCATTATTCGAAGTATTCAGGGTGGAATAAAATTTCTCAAGACAACTATAGTCATTTTGCTGGACATATTGAAGTTGGTGTGAGTCAATTAGCGAAGCAGAAGACTGGAAACAAGATTAGAGACATCATAACTAAGGATTATTGTGGTGACAAGATAAGTCTCATCTTTTTCCTGTTTTCAGTGTTTTTCTTTAAAAGTTTACATACATTCATTTAATGTGTTTCTATCCTTTAATGATAAACTAAGGAGAATTTAAACAGGATTAGTGATAATAAGCTCCCTATTTTAAACTAGTTGGCATTTTTATGTTTTCTGCTTGATAACCAGACTATAGAATTCTTAATTGCTCTAGGTCCCAGTTTGATCCCCTCCTTCAATCCTCTTTTCTGTAACTTAAGGATTCTTAAGTGCCCTTTTGTTCATATTTCACCCATTCCATTAACAAAGCCTATCTAAAGCCTTAGAAGGTCATCTATCTCGCCCTTAGTACATTTGCATCTTTAAGTCTTATTTTCTAGCTCTTCTTGCCTATAAATTTGACTCCAAAACCCAATTTTCTGGTAGATCCTTCTGGTTTACCTTGAAACAATTTTTATTCCCACCACTCTTACAAAAAAATTCCCAGTGTTCACTCATAGTTAGCATAAAACCCTTTACCAAAACAAAGCTAAATCTTTAGGAGAGATCCCTCTCCGGAGTTCAGGAAGGCTAGATCCTGAATTCCCAAAGCAGTTCTTGGTTACCCCTAGTTTTATTAACTACAAAAATCCCCATCCCACAACCCAAGAATTACTAGGGTGATAACATACTGGCGACCATAGTGGGGAACTAACCACTCTCTAGTTTTAAGTTTAATCTTGAAGGAAGATTTTTAATTATATCTTTTCTACATTAAGATTAAGTTTAAAGGTTGTGGGTATTTTACCCAATAAAAATTCTGGCTCCCAAGAAATTCTACTACACTAGATCCAACCCCGATCCTAATCCTCCAGATATAGTAGACAATCCAGACTAGATTGGAAAAAAAAAAAAAAAAAATTAATAGTTCGGAAACTGAGATACCTCTAAGAAGAGCTGATTCTTTACCCAAAGAATTGGTTAGCTTATCAGACATTGATTTTGACTTAAAGTTTGAAAAATATTTATTTAGAACAAAATCTGAATCTGATTTAAAAGAAAAAATTTTAGATCTAGTTTTTACTTCTTATGTGAGTGAAAAACACAAAATTATTTCTGTTTCTACTAAATCAGATCAAACTGAAAGTAAAAGTGCAATAAAAAGGGTAAGTGTCTCGAAAATTAAAGACATTGAAGACGCTGTTAAGTTGGAAATTTTTTTGTCTAAATTTAAACCCCCAGTTTCTGAGCTATATACAACAGTCTTTCCAGCATCAGATTCTACTCTGTATGCTACCACATCATTCACAGATTCTACTGTCATTTCACCTCAAGAGCCCATAAGCCCTGAGTTGCCTCTGCACCATATAATCATATATTCATCACATCCACAATCCACTGCTAGTACATCAACTAATCCATTCATCCTTGAGTTGCCCTTGCAGCCCAAAGTTGTATATCCATCATTTACCCAGCCCATTACAACCACCATTAGCCATACTACTTCTTTTTCGTCCTCTTTGCCGATCTCTTCAAGTACATCCATTGCAGTAACCATCACTATCCCTATCACTACAACTGTACCTCCCAGTTCAGAAAAAATCCAAGCCATGGCAGCTCAATATGCTCCATTGGTCCTACCTCAAAATCTCCACGACATGCCCCAGAACTACCAAAAATATATTCCACTATTTGATAATCTTTCACAGATTATTGTACAACAACATGTCACTAGGATGAGTGATTTTTGGGAAGTCTATGAGATAGATGAAACTGATGTCCAAATGAGGTTATTTTCTCAGATCTTAATTGGAGAAGTAAAAACCTGGTTTAAAAGTTTAGGAGCTGGTAGCATAGCAGACCTAGCTGCATTCCATAGAGCCTTCCTAAATAGATGGGAGAAAAATAAGAACCTATGCAAATACTATTTGAGTTTGATGCGGTCAACATAGCCTCAAATGAGTCTATTTAAGACTTCTATACCAGATATAACAGTGTTTACAACACCATTCCCACAGACCTTAAACCCACCCCGTATTCTGTGCTACTCAAATTCCCTGATTGCTTTGACGTAGACATGGCTTACCAACTTAGGGAAAGGGATGCAGATACTTTAGAACAAATGCAACAAAACGTTGTAGGTGTAGAAATTAACATACTTGCAAAGAAGGCCAGACTGAGAAATGAAAGAAGGGTTACTATTAAAGAAGCATCTCCCTTAAATGGTAAGTTTGATTTCATTACTAAAGCACTAGAAAAATTAGTTGATAGACTTGATCAAATTGAAAGAAAACCTCAATGGGAGAATCAATCCCAGATCCGGAATCCCAGTTACAGAAAAAACAGCAACCCTGGGAAAGGTAAAGAACCTTCCCCTGATCAAAATATAAGAACCCCATTCCAAGAAAACTTTACAGAAAGCTCACAAAATAGTGTTGATGAGGAGGAAGACATCAACATTGTCATGGGGATTGATGAAAACAATACCATTTTCCTCACCCAGGAGGACCAGGAACTCTTTGAACTTCAACAGTTCAAAGTAGAATCTGGAGAATCCTATGATTATAAACAAGGTTATGATTTTGCAATAAATGAAATTCACATTCAATACAACCTTAGGAGCAAGAAAAACAATGAACCTACCATAAAGAATAATTCTCCAAACCAACAATAACAAAACAAAAAGAAATCTGATACTTCTAAATCAAAATTCTTGTAGATTCTTCCTAGAGATAACAAACATAGTTCAAACCTGGCCAATCCTAAAAAGCAGCAAGGCCCAAAGATTGTAGATATTACTGACAAGGTGGCACAATCTTCCAAAGATGTTCCAAAAGCTAATTCTCCCAAAGCCACCAATTCAACAACAGTCATTGAGCCAAGAAAGAATCCTACTGACTTTAAAATATCAGATCCTAAACCTTCTGTCGAGAATCCTAAAACTGATAAAACTGCTGCTAACCCTCAAAATATTCCTGAAAAAACAGTTAAAGATAGCATAAACCAAGAAACTCGGACAGAAGATAGGAGGAAAGCACAAAACAAAGAAAAAGTAGTATAAACTCAAGAAAAGTCATCACAAACCACAGTTCCCAAAGAAGAAGTGATTCAAGCCATTAGATCTCAGACAACATTTAATATGCAGTCTGAAATTTCCAAGTTAAAAATAGTTGTTCCCTTAGTAGAACTAGCTAAAAATGATTTGTATAGATCTATGATTTCTGATGCATTGAATGTGAATGAGAATGAAGATACAATTAACATGAATGAAGATAGGCTTGAATTGATTTTTGGTCCCAATGTAGATTGAAAACATTCAGATGGGTTGGTACCCCCATTTTATTTAAGTCTTACTGTACATGACCAAATTTTACACAATACTATGCTAGATACTGGGGCTTCCCACAACTTAATGCCTAGAGCTATAATGGAAACCCTGAATCTAGATATAACCAGACCATATAAGGACCTGTTCTCATTTGATTCATCCAAAGTCCAATGCATTGGTTTGATTAAAGATCTGTGTGTTAACCTAGTCCAATATCCTGGTAAGAGTATGATCATGGATGTTGTAGTAGCTGATATCCTGCCAAAGTATGGCATGCTTCTTTCTCGCTCATGGGGAGAAAACTTGCAGGGATCTCTCTAACTGGATATGAGTTATGCTACTATCTCGGTATTTGGACAGCCTAAAAAACTTTATAGAGAAACCTTTATGAAGTACATGATCAGTAGTGCAGATAGACCTACCAATTATCCTTTATATTCCACTCCTACTGATCTTGATTCCTTTATTCTTAGTAACTCTGACCAGAATGAAAATCCAAATGAACTCACTGATACGAAACTTAAAATAATGAATGATTATATTGGTCATGAAGCTTTATGGCATTTAGATTTTGATGGACCTGTTAATAAATTTGGAGCTAGAGCTGGTGTTTGGATTACAAATATTGAAAAAAGCCATTCTGAAGGACATGCCTTTAGATTAAACTTCAAATTCACCAATAATATGGCTGAATATGAAGCTTTAATCTTAGGTTTGCAAATTATTAGAAAAAGGGGATGAAAAAGAATAATGGTCATGGGTGATTCTGAACTAGTTATAAAGCAAATAAATGTAGAGTATTCAGTTCGCAATCTCAGACTTGCAAGATACAAAGAAACAGTATTGGAACTGCTTGAGGAATTGTTAGAAGGTAATTTTGCTATCATCCCTCGAAATCAGAACATACAGGCCCATTGCTTAACAAATTTTGCCAGCATTTGTAAATTTTCTTTTTTCACCATTACAAAAATACACTGCTGAGATTAAACATAGGCCTATTGTTCTAGATAATGTGAAATGTTGGCAGATTTTCTTAGAGGATGAGAAAATTTATCATTTTTTGAATAATGAGCAAGAATTTCAAAATTGTCAAATCGATAACGATTGTAACATAGATTCACCTTGTGATATAGATTTAAATTTCTGTCAAATAGATGATTTAGATAATTTAGATGTACATAATTTTGAAAAGCCTACTATTTTTACTCAAAGTGACATTGATAAAATGGAAAAAGTAGACATAGAGGAATTGATTGAAGATGAAATAGATTTGATTGATATAAAGAATAATATTTTACCCAGAGGTTTAACTCCTCTAGAAGATTTATTTGACTCCAACAATATTCCCAAAGGGCCAAAAATGGAGCCAGTTAAGTCTGACATAGAAGAGTATAACTTAGGGACAGATGAAAAACCAAGAATAATCAAACTATCCAAATCCTTATCATCATATGAAAGGGCTAAATACATTGAACTTTTAAAAGAATTTGAATATGTCTTTGCATGGAGCTATGAAGACTTGAAAACTTACAACACAGACATTATCCAACATAAAATTCCTTTAAAAGAAAATCAAAAACCTTTTCAACAGAAACTCAGAAGGGTTAATCCGATTTTGTTACCCTTAATTGAAAAACAAGTAAAAAGAATGTTCGATGCACAGAAAATTGCACCGGTCAGATTTTCTGACTGGGTATCTAATTTAGTGCCAACCAGAAAAAAGACAGGAGAAATTAGACTATGCATAGACTTTAGGAATCTTAATAAAGTATCCTTGAAGGATAACTACCCCTTGCCAAAAATGGACCATATTTTACAAAGGGTAGCAGGTTCTTCAAGAATCTCTTTATTAGATGGTTTCTCTAGTTACAATCAGATTCTAGTTCACAAAGATGACCAAACCAAAACTGCATTTACTACATGTGGCACTTTCATGTATGTGAAAATGCCTTTTGGGTTAAAAAATGCAGGAGCTACATTTCAAAGGGCCATGGATATTTCCTTTGCCAAGGAGATCCATGAGTTTTTAGTCATTTATTTGGATGATATTACTGTTTTTTCGAAAGAAAATGATGAACACTTGGATTATCTGAGACAATTTTTTATCAAATGTAGAAAATATGGTATATCTCTTAATCCTAAAAAGACTCTTTTTGGGCCAGAACAAGGCAAATTCTTAGGTCACATCATTTTAAAAGAAGGCATTAGAATAGACCCTGCTAGAATTGAAGCAATTCAAAACATTCTACCACCAAGGAACATTAAAGAACTCCAAGCATTCTTGAGAAAGATCAATTTTCTAAGAAGATTCATATCTAATCTGGCTAAGATTATTAAAGATCTTAATAACATGTTTAAAAATGACTCCTCAATTAAATGGACAATATAGGCCAAATTTTTTTTTGAATCTATCAAACAGGCCTTAACTAAAGCACCAGTCCTTATCAGTCTAGATTACACAAAATATTTCATAATATTTTCCTTTGCAACCGAACACACCATAGCTGCAGTTCTTCTGCAGAAAAATGATCAAGGCTTTGAACAGCCCATTGCATTTTTTAGTAAAGCTCTCAGAGATGCACCACTGAAATACAACATAATAGAAAAACAGGCTTTGGATTTGGTTAAAGCTATAAAAGATTTCAGAGTGTATATACTTCATTCACATATAATTGCATATGTCCCTAATGCAATAGTTAAAGACGTTTTGACTCAATATGGACTAGGGAGTAGGAGAGGAAAGTGGATAGCCACAATCCTTGAATATGATCTGGAAATTAAACCAACTAAACTCATTAAAGGACAGGGTTTAGCCAGACTGATGGTTGAATCAAAATGCAATGCCTTAGATATTAATTTCATTGCACAAGTAGATGAACAGGAGGAGATGGCGACTCCATTGATCAGTGAGGCCTATCAAGACTCACCATGGTACTCTGATATAATATTTGTACTAACAAACTTACAAGCTCCTCCTGGACTGACAAAAACCAAGGCAAGATTCATCAAGAAAAAAGAAATGAGGTTTTGTATCTTAAATAATGCACTGTATTGGAGAGAAATTACTGGAATTTTACTTAATTTTTTATTGAAATCTGAGGCTGACAAGATCCTTGAGGAATTTCATGTAGGTGACTGTGGAGGCCATCTATACTGGAAGAGCACGGCTAATAAAATACTCAGAACTGGTTTTTACTGGCCATCTTTATTTTCAGATGTTAAAAAGTTTGTTACCTCTTGCCATAAATGCCAAATTTTCGAAAGTAAAAATAAACTGTTACCATTACCTCTGAAACCAATATCCACTGAAAAACCATTTCAACTATGGGGGTTAGACTTCATAGGTGAAATTCATCCTCCATCTTCAAGTCAACACAAATGGATTCTAACTACTACTGATTACTTTACTAAGTGGATAGAAGCAATTCCCACTAGGCAAGCTATAGAATCAGTTATTATCTCATTCATAGAAAGTAATATTTTGTCTAGATTTGGATGCCCACACAAAATTATCACAGACAATGCTATTTCTTTCAAATCTAAGAATATGATTGCTTTCTACCATAAATACCGTATTACCTTAGGTCATTCCAAAGCATATTATCCCCAAGGTAATGGTTTGGCCGAATCCTCAAATAAAATTTTAGTCAACATCTTCGAAAAACTACTCCAAGACAATAAAAATACATGGAATAAGAAGTTGGTCTATGCCCTTTGAGCTGATAGGATTACTACAAAAAATTCTATAGGAACTTTACCATATCAAATTGTTTATGGGACAAATGTAGTTTTTCCTTCTTCTTTGGGTGTCCCAGTCATGAAGATTATCCAGGAATTACAGGTGGAAACTAATGATATTAAAAGAAGAATTAATGAGACCATACACCTTCAACAAACCAGAGATGAAGTTTATGAAAAGTCACAAGTTTTACAAGACAAGATCAAAAAAAATTTTGATAAGAGAGTTAAAGATGATGATTTTTTCATAGTTGATCAAGTTTTAAGATGGGATTCATGAAGAGAGGATAAAGGTAAACATGGGAAGTTTGAATTTCTATGGCAAATACCCTATGTAATATATGGTTACAAAGGTAATAATTCCTCTTTCATCAGGAATTTGGATGGAACCAAGCTTCAAGAAGGACCAGTAAATGGAAGGATGTTGAAACATTACTATTCCTCACAAGCCACTCAACAGTTAAATTCATTTACTTTATCATTGTAAATATTCATAGTCATAGTGTAGATTGGATTGGATATATTATCTACAAAGTTGAAGCTGGAAGAGAAGGCCCTGAGCTTTGCAGTATAACATGTCATAAATATGATTGTTGCAAAAAACATAAGACATTTATAGGATCACCAAGGTCAATGGATAAGGCTACTGATCTCAGAGTTCTTGTCATTTCACAAGGAAAGGTCATCCCCAAGTGAAGCCGATGTTAGCAACCTATAATATAGGGGTCATAATTTTGACTTGAATACTGATAATCTTGTAAATCTGTACATATTTTGCCTTATGCAAGTTGTATTCACATATTTTGTAAAAAAATCAAAAAAATCAAAAAGAGGGTAAAAAGTCCTAAAAGAAAAATCAAAGGACTTAGAAAAAATAAAAGACCCCAAAAGAAAAATGAATAAAAGATGAAAGTGTGCAAGCATAAGTGCCACTACTTTTTACTTTTTGACTATGGCAGAGTGTTAATAAATGCCATAGTCCATGATGAGTTAAACAGTTTAACCTTAACTTGTCATTTTTCAATTTTACTTGTTGTAGATAGAGAATAATGAATTGTCATACAGTTTAATCATGAAAATTCAGTAGTTAGTTAGAGAAATAAAGTGAATCCAACAGTTTAATTTGGATTCATGGATGAAATAACTGTAGAATTAGATATTTTTACCTGCTTTCAAAAAGAAAAAATGTTATGAAGGTTGCTAGCTCAAATGCACCTTACTACAAAGGAAGAAAAAATGTTAGCATGGTAAGATGGGTAGGTAGAAGAAGGTGAAAAGTCTCAATGTAAATATCATTCATCATGGGCTGCCAAATAACTAACTTCCCCTTCCCATTGTCATGAAACATTCTAAACTATCAGTCAGAAAGGCTCAAGGCATTTCCTTGAATTTTGTTGGGACCAGACCCAAGGCTCTATGACTAATCAGTTAAAAGTGTAAAATGTCTATATTAATCCCTAAAAGCACATCATTATTCCATTCATGCATTCATTTCCCTGAATAATCCTAAGTAAAACTCCATTTTTACTTAAAGGCATTATAATTTCCATCTAACTAATTTCCTTCATCACATGAAAACATTAAACCCTCAAAATTACATTATATCTTAAGTTTAAGTTATAAGATTAATGCAAATTATATTTTGAACTTCACATTACTTAGTTATGTTAATGTATTTTGAGTATACATTATCCCATTTCCATATTAATTTTGACTTATGTATTAATTCTCTATAGAAATAACCTTCTCCTATTATATATAACTCTTTTTTATATAATAAATCCAAAAAACCACTTATTATAACTTTATCCAAAGTTATTTATCCCCACATGCTTAAATAAAACACCCACATTACAACCCCTTTGGCTAAAACATATCTTTATGTATAATCCCACCCCCTATGGTAACTAAATCACCTTGGTTTAATTAACCATATAATAAAAATATGAGAAAACCTTTAAACGTATTTTATATATGTTTAAAACAAAAAATGTAATTCCCGAAGTTTAATCTAAGCTAAACTTCACTAAACCTATGCCTTTGTTTATATATCCCCTAACTGCCAGTCCTAACCCCGGTTAAATCTCAGTTTAAAACCCCTCCCGATCATTTTTTTCATTGAAAAAATCGGTCTTCTATATAAAAGTTAATCAAATCCCTTTCATTATCAGGATTAATGTCAGCCTTCCAATCCCCTCCATTCATTTAATCCAACTGTTAAAAAATCAACGCAATAGTTTAATACATTTACATCCCTTCCCCATCATGTAGAATAATAACCTTCTGATCTTCATTCATTAAAAGATCCTATGGCCCAAAATAAACCTGATGATGTCTTTTTCCCGCACCTTTCCAAATAATCTAGGCCCTTTGCTTTTAAAAACCAAATCCGATGCCGCTAGTTCATTTTCGCACTTTTAAAATGCCCGACCAATGTTTAAAAATTTGCACGATAAAGGTTGTTTTGCGAAACCACCCTGTGTCGATGTGTCCTGACATGATTGGATCGTGTTCAAAAAGTGATTTAACACTTACCACTTTGAAGTCACGCGAAAACCACCCAGTGGTATTCTGAAACCACTTCTGCCCAACCTATAGTTAAATATGATTTGACTATGGTCTAAAACATGATTTATTCATAAAGTTTAAAATTTTCATTGAATTTTCACCTATTCGCGCTTGTAAAGCTTTCAAACCTCGCATATTTTGATTTTCATTACTTTTTATCATTTAAACCCCTGAAAACCTCCGCGAGCTGGTTACCAAGCCTCCCAGCACCATTTTCGAAGCTTTCCAGCGAACCAGTGACCAGTTAATAATCCATTTTCCCTACAATTCAACCACGGAGAGCCACAGTATCCTCTGGTAGACCAAATTTCTAGAAATTGAAGCTTTTCAAAGCACCTAAAACTCAAATGACTGCAATTATACCTGTAAAGGTTTTTTTCGTCAAACTTATCCACAAAAGCTTCAATTTTAAAAGGAAAAACACCAATTTATTGGTTATTGCCTGTAATTATCCCAATTTCCCATACAAAGGTTGAAAAAAACATCCAAAGTACGGGGGAAACTCTGTCAAATTTTCCCTAGAAACCCTTATTTTTGTTTTTACAAGTTTTATCCACTCCTTGATCATTTTTCACTGTTGAATTTGATCATATCTTTCTTATGATCATTAAAACCCTTTTTCCATATAAAACACTTCTAAGAACCCTATTTTACCAGTGAAATTCTCCAAAAGTCCCTTGTTTCCAACAGAACAACTCAGCAAACAGTCTAAGCTTGCTCTGTTCAGTTAAAAAATGACAAAGAAAAAAGTAACCCCCAAATCAGGAGGCCCAAAACCTTAGAAGAAAGCCTCTACTAAAATCCCTCAGCCCGAGTCTTCTAAACTTGATAAACCCACCCCTACACTCACTGCTGATTCCACAGAAGTTTTCAGGCCTGTGCAACCTCTAGTTACTTCAAAAGAAAATAGTCCTCTGGTTGACCTTGACTACAGAATATTGGACCCTTCAGTAGAGTTCAATTTACTTGATGTCTATAACTGGTGTTTTGGAAAATTTGTAGAGAAAGGTTATAAAGATATACTAGTCTAGGATTCCAATCTGCCAAAGTACATTGTCCCTCTTACTCATTTAGCCCCTGATTTTGTCAAATTGTGTCAATCCTATTATCTTCCAGACCAAAGGTGCATTGTCAATAAATATAGAGAGGTCATATTTTATATCAATGCTGAAACCATAAACTCTATGCTACAATTAAACCCTGACCCTAATGCTGCTACATTGTCAATAGAGCATTTAACTCAGCTTTACCTAGACCTTGATTTTGCTTCTAAGTTCAAAATCTTCCAAATTTTTTGTCCCAAAAAGGTTGATATCCCTAAACTCAATACTTCATTTGATACATTTGATTTTCCAAATGAAACCAGACAGATTGTCTCCATGCTATCATTCATACTGGGATATAACAGTGATGAATTCACTGATGTTGCTATCCTAGGTTTTCTATCTACTTTGAGTCCTGGCCAGCCTCCATCCATTGTGTACAATTTTGCCAAGTTCATTGCAAAAAACATGCACTACCAATTATCTAGATTGCCAAAAGAAGGAGTCTTTAGATATACTTCATATCTACTTCATCTCTTTTTGTATTATCAAGTAGACAAGTTTCTTATTGAGTTTCAAAAGATAGATCTAGAAGGGAATGTACTTTCAATTGTGTTTTGGCCATCAATTCTGAGAAAATGGAATAGGGAATACAACTATGCAAACTTCAATGACTTGTATTTAGTACCTGCTATGAATTTATTGAATAAAGAAGAAAACCCTAGAATTAATGAAGAAACAAAGAGGATCTTACAGCTATCTGAGAGCTGTAAAATAGGAGATTGGTACTTATACAAGAATTACACAGAGATCAATCTATATGGTGCACTCTTGGCCCCATATAAATTGCCGAGATTTGTGACAACAATGATATTTTCTTTAGAATATTTGAGGCAACTATTGAATGCAGATGAAGTCAATTTCATAGCCTCTAGGAAAAAGACTCAGTTCAAACTAAAAAATCAAGTTGGGCCATTCATTGTGAACAACAGAGAAGCAGCAAATGAAATTAATGTCAATTTGAAAGAATATAAATTCCCATACAGCTTTATGTGGAATTATGATCCTCAAGGTATTTTAAATCAAATCAGGTTGAAATGCAAATTGTCTGCTTTCTTGCATGATCCCAAGCCCCAAATTGAAAAATATGCCAATAAACTTGACTGGGAGCCAAATACTTTATTTAATGATGACTCACAGGGCATGCAGAGAAACAATGGAAAGGATAAACAGGTGAATCAAACACAAGTGGTTACAGTGAACAAAGAAGCTGAAATTTTTCATAAAAGGAGTAAAAAGGAAGATAGTTTCACAGCTGAAACTATTATAGATAAAAGATTCAGAATTACCTACATTAAGAAAATTAAATTGACTGATGAAGAAAGGGATAAAGCTATTAATTTTGAAGATAACAATGGTCATGAAACTGATGATGAAGCAACAAGGATAGTAACTGAAACTCTTAAAGAGCTTCAAAATGTCAAACTTGGAGCAGAGTAGAAAGACACAGTCATGGTGAGTAAACAAACAAAGTTTGATATGCCCTCTTCTTCTAAAGAACTTGAAAAAACAGAGTTAGATATTCAAATCAGGTTCAGACAAATCAAAGAAAAGAATGAAGAAATAAAAAGTGAAGCATATTCCAAGCTCCTTAAAGAAAATCCTGGGAATAAAGATAGACTCCTTTCAGCTTTTGATTATTCTTTAAACAAATTTTTGATGTCATTTCTCAACCCTACAGTGGCTAATCCAAAAACAATTACAAATTATTCAAAGACAGATCTGGAAGTTGATGCAGATGTTATCCATGAATTGGACCAAATAGAATTCCACAGGAGCAATACAGAGATGTTGTATTCTAAAATAGTCAATAAGATTATGAATTCTATTAGGCTTGAGAAAACACCGATAAACCTTCAAAATCAAATGAAATTGGATAAAGCCTCATTATATGCCAATAACTTAAGAATAAAAGCATTGGAGGACATAGTAATTGAAGCAGGAGCTGACCCAGTAAACATTGAAGGGGAAAAGGTTATAATCAAATAGAAAAATGAAGATATGGCTTCTCTTAGAAAGCAACTAAAATTGCCTCAAAGTGAAAATCCCTAGGTGAAAGAAATATTTCAACAGAAGACAGAAAATGATGAACTAAAACAGCTTGTTCTAAAAATGACAGCCCAGATAAACGAAATGGAAAGCCAAATAGAAGCTTCCATGCAAGAAAATGAAAATCTGAAGAAAGCTCAACAGGTTTTCATTCCTACAGTGATCCCAACTGTAAATACATTTGTTCCATCTACATTGGCAGAACACTTGGCACCACAAGGAGTATTGGCAACTGTAGTGCCAGTCACTTCTAATGACATCTCTACCTCTTCTTCATCGACCTCACAGATAAACAAAGTAGAGGAAAAAGCTGCAATGATCAGAGCCCTAGAAGATCTATCTATTAAAAATAAAGAAATACTCAGTTTAAAAGGCACCATTAAAAATCTGCAAACATCTAAAAGAGATGCCTTAATTACTTCCAAAGGGCATGAACAAAGGGTCGACAGATTACAAGAACAAGTGAAAATTCTTCAACAGCAGGTGAATCTTACTGAACAGGTTTCCTACATAAAGAATCATTTGTGGACAAAAATCACTGAAGGCATTCACTCACAATGGTCTTCTATCCAAATAATATATGAGCAAAAATATCTGCTACAAGCTGCCTTAGCAGAAATTGATAAAACAAAGAAGGAGCTTGGCAACAAACCACCACAAGAAGTTCAGCTCATATCATTTTTGAACAGTAAAAACAGAGAAGAACTAGCTGAATTAAAAATTCCAGACAGGACAGAGGCTATCCTGGAAATCAAAAAGGTCCTAACAAAAAGAAACATCATGAATAATCTGGAAGAAAAGTGTGACAATATGAACATATCAATTAGCAAATTCAAGACTAAGTATGACTTGCTACTTGAAGCAAGACTTCCATATATTCATGCATTGAATGAAAAATTGATGCCACAAAGGGACTATGACCAGAAAATCAGAGCTCATGCTAAGGAGCAGGCTAAAAAGCCTTTGCCACAAGGATCTCCAAGTGGCAAAATACTACTTCAATATTTTGAGAATTTGTTCTTTTTGGAGAATGAAATCAAGCATATGTTCACAGTAAAGCCAAAATTTGCTAAATATACAAAGGCTGATGAAAGATACAAGAATCTGAAGAGTATAAAGATCCCAACAGCGCAACAATGGAAAGAATTCACAGTTCTGATGTGAATTTGACAAGTAAAAGATGCAAGAAAATCACATGAAAGATCATATTTTACTGGTACCTTAGGGTAAAAATTCATGGTTAAAGTGTATCAGATTGTTAAAGAGTATCAATAAAAAGAATGTTACTGCTGGTTATTTTTCAATTACAGCAATAAAATAGTGAAAATCAGATGATAAAGAGTATCAGAGTTGAAAATCAGAGAAAGGAATGTTCTGCAAATACCTTCCACGAGAAGATGCACCTAATGCCAACAACGCTCACAGCACATCAAAAGTATTTTTAATTAGAAAAATCAGTTCTATATTTCCTTGTAAAAGAGAACAACTTGCAAAATGTTTTGTTGTTGTCCCTCTTCTTATGTTCTCTTTCCTATTTTTCCTTAAAACATTATCTCAAACTCTGAGATATTTTGTAAACAATGTATGTGTATAAATACTTCATTATTCGAAGTATTCAGGGTGGAATAAAATTTCTCAAGATAACTATAGTCATTTTTCTGGACATATTGAAGTTGGTGTGAGTCAATTAGCGAAGCAGCAGACTGGAAACAAGATTAGAGACATCATAACTAAGGATTCTCGTGGTGACAAGATAAGTCTCGTCTTTTTCATGTTTTCAGTGTTTTTCTTTAAAATTTTACATGCATTCGTTTAATGTGTTTCTATTCTTTAATGATCAACTAAGGAGAATTTAAAGAGGATTAGTGATAATAAGCTCCCTGTTTTAAACTAGTTGGCATTTTTATGTTTTCTGCTTGATAACCAGATTATAGAACTCTTAATTGCTCTAGGTCCCAGTTTGATCCCCTCCTTCAATCTTCTTTCTGTAACTTAAGGATTCTTAAGTGCCCTTTTGTTCAGATTTCACCCATTCCATCAACAAAGCCTATTCAAAGCCTTAGAAGGTCATCTATCTTGGCCTTAGTACATTTTCATCTTTAAGTCTTATTTCTTAGCTCTGCTTGCCTAGAAAGTTGACTCCATAGCCCAATGTTCTGGTAGATCCTTCTGGTTTACCTTGAAACATTTTTTATTCCCACTACTCTTACAAAACAAGTCCCATTTTTCACTCATAGCTAGCCTAAAACCCTTTACCAAAACAAAGCTAAATCTTTAGGAGATATCCCTCTCCAGAGTTCAGGAAGGCTAGATCCTGAATTCCCAAAGCGGTTCTTGGTTACCCCTAGTTTTCTTAACTCAAAAATCCCCACCCCACGGCCTGAAAATTACTAGGGTGATAGAAGAAGGATCCAAGGTTAAAAGGAAGGTTCTTATGGCCAAGAAATTATATTTTTCATCTAAAGGTTTAGGTTTTCTATTTAAACCTAGAAAACCTTTCACTAGATCACAGATTCCTGAGACTGTTAAAGTGAAAATAAGCAGCAAAGGAAAGATAAAGAAAAAGAGGAAGTAGTGGAAGAAATCATAGTTATATCTCCTACTAAGATATATTTTACTAAGGAAAAAGAAAGTAAACCAAAAAGAAATATTCAGAAGTAGTCTCAGGTAGACTTTCCAAAAGAGTAGCTCAAAGATAAAGAAGAAATTGTCAAACAGAGAAAGGGGAAAGAGAAAGTCCCAAAACAAACTGAAAAAGAGCAGTTGAAAGAGACTAGTGAAGCTTTTTGAAACAAAGATGAAGCTGGAAAGATACAAGAAAGATAAACAGTTGATAGATGAGGTGGAAAAGAAAGTGACTGATCAGGTTACTCATTTTGAAAAATCCATTGGAAAGGCCCAAAATATGATGAAGTGATCACAGCCTTTGCATGTCATGATGAAACACACAAGGCAGAGAAATTTATGGTTAGAGGAAGAGAGGAAAATTCTTCAGAGACAGGTCAAAGAATTGAAATAACATATGGAGATGATGAAGAAAGAATTAGAGAAGAAAGGTTTGGAAAGAAAAGTTGTAGAAGAAACTACTGAAGTTGCTCATGAAGAATCTGTTCATAAATAAGAAGGTAGCAGTGATTAAAAAACCTTTTTTTTCTTACACCATCATACTTCATATTTAGGTATACTCATAGACCTTTTCTAGGCTTGAATTCTAAATTTTTTCAAATCTCCAGGAAATTAGGCAACTCTGCAACGTATCCTAGGCTTGACGCCTAGTTTTTGCTGCGAAATTTCTGAAGATTTCCTTTTGGTTTTAAGCCACTTAAACTGAATTAGTTAATGAAATTTAAGGTTTGTGTTTAAATTATTTTGATCAGCTAACACCATCCAATGGTAAAAAGTAGCTAAGGTACATCACATATGACCTAATTTTTTTCACTACGGAATTTCGCTACGAATGTAGCTTAAAACTTTGTTTTGACAACAAGGTCAGTTTTTGGAAAAAGGTGAAGGGTAAATAACTTTTTCAAATTTGTTCTCCATGAGAAATTCCAAAGAGTATTAGAGTTATTACAAAGAGTATTAGAATATAATATCGTTGAACGGAAGCATTTTTTTATAAATATGGTTTGAAAATGCCAGCTCACCATGCTGCCACATCATCAACATAACAACTCCTTAATAGTAGGCAAAGCAGTATCATGAAGACAATCAAGGTATTAATGTTTTGATTGTGGCCAGTATGGTTGAAGAACATGATTCCTTTCGAGGAATTTTGGATCATATTTAGATTAAAATGTAATAAGTAGGTGTTTGAGTCATAGTAGGACTCTAACTCCTAATTTAGAAGGTGTTAGTTTCTAGTTTTAAATATCTAGTTTGTGGTTAGATTAGGTGTCAGTAAAAGAGTTTAATGATCTATCCATTTGGAAGATTGAATGTAAAATCTAGATGCCTATAACTAAATAGGAATTCGATGTATGAAGGGTTGGAATATGTTAGGAGATATTTCTACTATTGTAAAGAGTTTCTGATCAGTAATAGAAAGTGGCTATTGGTTTCATCCTTCACCTAAGATTCATTTGATGTTTTCATGAACATTTTCCTATGTATCTTATTACTTTATTTCAATATGCTAATGTTTGATTACTCATAATTCGTGCTTTGCATACTTTGACTTCCTTTCAATCACTAAACTATTGGATATATTTCTCAATGTCCTGCTTTCAGCATCTTAATGCTCATTACTCAGAATTCATGTTTCATGCTCTGACTTCCTTTGAACATTTATATATTGAGTAAACTTTGTATGTGTGTATTCCACCTTCATTTAAACATCTACATGCCTCAACTTCCACAAGGAGATCCTTTGTCATTGAGATTCTTGTCACTGACTCCATAGCCCAATGGTATCAAGTAGACATCTTTTCAACCTACATACACAAAAATCAAGTTACTTTCTTAGCAGAGTCAACCATCTAGTCTTATCATTATCTAATATCATAAAAACCTTTGAGAGATCCCTCTTAGACTAAAGAGGCTAAGCTTCATTCAAAATCGGGTTTGAAATAGTTACTCCAAGTTGACCATTGAAGTAGCCCAAGAGGACTCAATTTGGTGATAATAGTTTCACTGAGAACCCCTAGAAGTAGCACCCTTTCGCAGAGCGGAAGAGGATGACATGAGTATAATGCATCTGTTGTGTATATAGCACTATCACCTCCAAATTTTTATGAACCCCGGTGTTGGAACATGGTCTCCCAAAGCTGCGAATTTTGTCCATTTTTGTATATTTTTTGTAATATTTATTCTAACACGGGGGTTTTGGGGATGGTCAAAGCCCCTAATTTATTGTAATGGGTCAAGGGTAGACTAAGAGTCTACAAACCACAGTTTGCGGACCATTGGATGCACAAGATAAATTGATATAAATAGATGAACCTTTTTGAGTCATAGGTAGGAAATAATTGAGATTGAGGTTAAGCACGAATTGTTAGATCTGTTGTTGGGTTGTTTCAGGAAGGACTCCTGTTGGTTGTGTGCATGGAGCTCTTCAGTCCTGCTATGTGCGGACCCTACTGGCTATGTGCGCAGGCGGTATTTTTGGATTGTAAGAAGAATTTGGTATTAATATATGTGTGAAGTATTGTTGATGTCTGATGTTCTCTAGATCTGTCTTGTTATGATTTATGCGAACTTCGGTTGTTTGATTAAGCTATGAAAGTATCTGTTTCATAGTTGTGAAGGTATCATTTTTCTGTTATATGAATCTATGATCTGTTAATTGTTGTGATTACAGTTTTTATACTGATAGACTGAGATTACGCACGTGGATGCAAAGGTAATTACTAGATCTGTGCTATGTTATATAACCATGTAACTAGATCTGTTAAATGCGAACGTGATAAGATGGCAACACAAATCTTCTTGACCTACTTGCTCTCTCTGAGGGTGCGGAAACCTGGTTCCCACACCCTCCCATACTGCTTCGAGTGAGACTTTGGCCTATGCAAGCAGGTCACTGCCGAAAGGGCTAGTAGTATAGGGGTTTGTTGGCAAACCTTAACCTCTGAACCTGGGTCAGGACCCCTCGAGCCAACAAATGGTTTTGTTGCCAATACCAGGATCATTTTGAGAGAGAGATTAGGTAATGCCAAGAACACATTGGAGACTTGAGAAGAAAGAGATCGACAAATGGTTCGAAAAGAAAATTCAGGAATTCGCAATAAGAGAGAATCGCATTACAAAGCTAACTATAGAGTAGTGGAAGAATAAGTACATTTTCACAGAGATATACGATATTTTCTTTGTGACATTTGTGATCGAGCTTCAGGAGTGGCTCGCAAGGCTCTTAGATTTCCAGAAGTGTTGGAAGGAAGAACGGGTCACACAATGGACCCCAGAGATGATTCGACAGTTAGAAAAGATTGATAAGACCATCAGTAGCACGATAGATCACTGGGTGGACAGTGTGATAGGAGGCTTTGTGACAGAATTTGAAATTGATCAATTTGTGTCCTACTCTAAGGTGGAATGAAGGTTCTTCAAGGGTTTCCGCAGTAGTTTTCTAAAAAATATACCACTATTGATTAAGATCTTATTGTGTGAAAAGAGAATTTTGTGTAGTCATATAGAGTGAATGAGCTCCAAGAAAAGTGAGGGTACAATGCATAGTGATAAATACTACAGAACTAATCAAGAAGGAGATCGATCAGTCTACAGTCTAGCAAGAAATTTTGTTGCGCATAGCTCTCCGTCTATGCCACCTTTGAACCCTCATAGGGGTAAGAACTTACCACCACCAGCAGCAGAAGAAGATATGGCCTCGCACATGAAGCTACCCACCTTCAAAGGCATAGGTGATGAAGATATGGATCAGTTCTAGTTTGTCACAGGATCAGTATGGATTGCACAGAATGTAGCTAGTGATGCAGTGAAAAGAGCGTAACTATCCCTTACGTTTGAAGGAAGAGCCTTGGACTGGTATATGGGATACATTGACCAGCATACGAATGCAACCATTGAAGAGATTAAGAATGCTTTGAAACAACAGTTCAAGAAGCTCAAGTCCTACTCTCAGATAGTGAACGATCTGAAATATTTCAAGCAAGGACCGTCCGAGTCTGTATGGGAGGCTGACCAACGATTAAAAAAGGTAATTAGAGAAGGAGGATTCCTGTATGATGAAAGGAAACACACGGAGTGGTTCATTGCTATGTTGCTACCCCACCTACACGTGCCAATGGGACATCAAGCCATTGAATCGCAGGAAAAGACCTTAGAAATTGTGATGAAGCTAGAAGCTACGCCAAGACATGATACCCACTTAGGAGTACAACAGATACAAGGCTAGCTAGAAGCAATGCACATGGAGATCCAGAATCTGTGGAAGGAGCGAGGAATGGAGGCTAGCCATGAAATATGGTGCATACCATGCAGGGTGAATGAACACACCAAGGATAACTATCCTTTGCTAACAGACTACATACGGTCGGGGGACCCAGTCCATTGCATACTAGGGAAGCTGCAGGACCAAGTGGACTAGTGCTTTGGTGCGATGATTGTCAGGTTCTTGGGCTGCACGATACCAACCACTTCCCCCGCCTTACCACATATGTCCCAGAAATAAAGCAAGAATGGTGTGGGTACTATAGATCTGTAGGCCATGATGAATAGAACTGCCAAACGTACGATCTAATGTAGATCAAGGAAATATATATAGGGTACATTCAGAATTGTCCTCACCAAGATCCAGGGGAGGAGGCCGAGGTGGAAGTGCAGGTAGGGGGAGAGGAAAACTAATTTGCTATAACTGTGGAGAAATAGGGCACTTTGCAAGGGATTTCACGAACCCTGCAAAACAATCCTGTAGATATCATAGACAGCTAGATCATGTGATTGAATATTGCCCAATTATAATAGCCAAGATGCAGGAGAAGTAGCAGACACCTATGCAGAATGTACAAAGGGTCAACGCAGAACCCTGAGACAAAGGACCAAATGTTAATGTTATAACATGCAGTGGCATGGCCACCTGAGGAGCTACGGAGAGAGCTGAGGCAAAGCCTCTTATCCCTAAAGCAGCCATTAAACGAGAATGTTTGGACTTACAGAAGGAAAAGGAAACCATTGTCACAGCTTGCTAAGACTTTGCTAAGGATGACGCACCTACTCCTCAAGCCCCTGCAAACCTCAAAGCAAATGATGAGGTTAAACCATTCCTGTAGGCATGTATGAAGTTGTTGCACAATCAAAGGGCCCTAGAAAACCTCCAAGCCTTAATGGATAGTTGCGCAGAAAAGACAACCCCAACTATGGAAATTAGGGATGTGCACAAACTATACAATCATAAGAGACGAATTTGTAGGGAGATGCAGTTGACCGCATAGATTGGTGATTACAAGATGGATCGGGTTATTCTAGACTTGGGATCAGATGCAAATGTATTACCTAAACAGACTTGGCAGCGAATGGGAGAACATAAGTTGGATTGGTCCACTATCCAACTGCGCATGGCCAACCAGTAGAAGATCATCACGTTAGGAAGACTATCAAAGATCGTGGTAGATATCGCAGGAGTTAAGGTTTGGGCTAACTTTGAAGTCTTTCATATTATAGAAGATGCAGACCCTTACCCGACACTCCTAGGATTGGACTGGGCCATAGATATGGGTGGTATTATCAATTTGAAGAAGAGAAGCATGGTGTTTGAAAGTGAAGGAACATAGGTGATCGTACCACTAGACCCCGCAAAAGGCGAAAGGTATACAGAGCCAATACGTGAGGAAGAGGAGGTGGATCACACCTATAATTTAACTATGAGGGATGAAGAATAGATAAATATTATGGCCGATGGTGTGCTTTTCTATGAAAGAGATAGCGAAGGATCCTCGGACTCTGGTGGAGAAATAAAAAACTGGAAAAACCAGCTGCATGACGTCTCTGTGCTGCGCTGCCTACGAATCACAAGGGAATTATGCTACATATATTTAGAGGTAAGAGAACTGTGCTACTTTGATGGTTCTGGTAGTATGAAATAATTTTTGCGAACATTCGAAGCTGAGGTTCCTAGAGAACAAAGGTTATGGGCATTTAATCTAGCTATGTGCGCAACACCTGTAAGATGGTGGGACACGCTTCAGGAGGCATTCTGGGACTGGGAGGAATGTCAGGACATGATGATTCTATGATTTGAGCCTCCGATTGAGATGTGCATCAAGACGTTCCTTGGCCCAGGGGATCCACATGAACACTTGTTCGCTTGGATGGAGAATTGGTACGACTGAACTACGGAGGAATGGGTTCACTTTTTTATTCATGTGTTGGGACCAATCTCCACTACATGGTACTTGGATGCAGAGCTACATCAACGCACCTGCCACTGGGAAACTTTGAAGGATGAATTCATAGGTACATTTGGACTAACAGGGGGCTCGGAGGCACTTGATGAAGCTCTGTAGGATATCAATACATTCATGTTTGGTGAATCCAGATCCTCTGCAGCATTTGGGGTACCGACATGGGAAACGCAGATGCGGGATATTGTCAATTGTCACAATATAACTATAGAAGAGTGCGATGACGATCCACTCTATGTATCTATCCCTGAGTGGGAAGGGGACCACACAGTTGCAGGACCCCCACTACAAACTGTGGATGTGACAAAGCCTCTGAAACTGCGGTAATTCAACATTGGCATGGCACAGCAGCCTAAGTTGGCTAAAATTGGGACTACTGGGATGATGAAACTGTAGGAAAAGTTGTTGAATTGCTCATAGAATAACAACACTTATTCCCAACCAAGTTTTCAGAGCTCAAAGGGATCACAAGAGACCTAGGGGTTATGCGCATCACCCTAAAACTAGATGCGCACCCTATAAAGCAGCGGCCTTATTGGCTAAACCCTAATTATAAGCAAAAGGTTAAGGAAGAATCGATAAAATGCTCACTGCGGGTATTATCAAGTCGGTCAAGAAATCATATTGGGTACGTCCAATGGTGGTTCAAGAAAAAAAACAAAGGGAGAAATCTAAATCTGTGTGGACTTACGCATGCTAAATGACGCTGTAGTAATACTAATCTCTTTCTCCAAAATTCAGCCTTCCCATGACCTGGATAATATATGTTAGGAAGTGTCATATTCACCTAGTGTCTTGATACTAATGAGAATGAAGCCTAATGTACATTCTAAATAAACTGAATTTGCCTGGGTAGGATCCTGATACAATAAATGTTGACTGGAGAATGTCTCTGCCATCTTCACTGTAGCTGCTGTCTGGCTGACCATCCATAAATTTAGGAGGTATTTCAGATTGACCTGCTTTGTTAATAAGGACATGTTTCAAACATGCTGATTGTTTTGGATGCCTACCAAAACACTGCATTTCTGCCATCATAGAAATCAGATCTTGGTGATACTCTAATCTTGTTTTGACATATAAGTTTGTTACCCATGTGGCCGATCGTGGACCCTACTCAAAGCTGTGATTAATATCAAGAGTGGAAGAATTATGATCAGAAACATATTTCGATCCTTGGACATACTGGCTACTACAAAAAATTTATTCAGGGATACGCACTGATCACAACACCTCTGGAAAAGTTGCTTAAGAAGGATGTTTCATTCTTTTGGGATGAAGAGTACCAGAAGAGATTTGATCTACTCAAGGAAAAGATGGTATCTACACCTATTCTTATTTTTCCTGATTGGGCGAAGGTATTTCATGTTCATGTTGATGCTTCAGGAATTTCCCTGGGAGAGGTCCTTACCCAGCCTTGAGCTGGAGACATTGATCACCCAATTTCATTTGCTAGTAAAATACTCTCGGGTGTGGAGCGCAATTATGCCACCACGAAGAGGGAAGGGTTGGCCATGGTCTATGCACTACAGAAGTATCAGCACTATCTATTAGGAGGGAACTTCAAAATGTTCACAAATCATTTGGCTTTGACGTACCTAGTAATAAGCCTGTGTTGGGGGAGGGAATTTTCCGACGGATTTTGCTCTTCTAAGAATACGACTTTGAGATCATTGTTAAGCCAGGGAAATTGAATGTTGAGCCAGATCACTTGTCTCGAATTGAGAGTGGTGAGGAACTGACCAACCTGGAGGAAGGTTTTCCTGACGCGCAGCTATTTTTTATTAAGTTCATTAATGCGCACTTCGCTGACATCATTCAGTTCCTGACTACGGGCATGGCACCTGTGGAGTATTTGGTGTAACAAAAGGAGATGATAACCCACACTGTAGATTTTACCATCATCACAGGGCATCTTTATAATATGGGCACAGATGAAGTGTTGCACATGTATATCCTAGAGCATGAATGGCATGATATCTTGGCAGAGGCCCACAACAAGGTAGCAGGAGGACACTACGCAGGGAAAGCAACGATGCAGAAGATCTTAAGAGCTGGCCTATGGTGGCCTACCCTACATATTGACACTCACGAATATTGTAAAGCCTGCGATACATGCCAGCAGACAGGAATGCCATCGCATAGAGATGAAATGCCCCTTCAACTGCAAATGGCCCTGCAAGACTTTGAAAAATGGGCCATCGATTTTGTGGGACCTATTAACCCACCCAGAAAGAAAACAGGTGCGTGCTACATCATCACGGCCACTAACTATGTAACCAGATGGGCCGAAGCACAAACGGTGAGATACCGCTAGGTACTTCATCTTTGAGAAGATTCTGACCAGATTTGGGTGTCCAAAAATTTTGATGAGCGATGAGGGTACGCACTTTGTTAATAAGACTATATAGGCCTTAACAGAGGAATTTTGGATCCATCACGCCAAGAGCACTCTGTATCATCCTCAGGAAAATGGAGCAATTGAAGCATTCAATAAGGTCTTGGAGAATGCACTAAATAAGGTTTGTAACACTGATTGCAGTGACTAGGACATGCACATCCCATCTATTCTTTGGGCATATCGCACTACCTGCAAAAAATTGTCAGGGAAAACACCGTTTAGGATGGTTTATGGAAAGGAGGCCATTATGCCCATGGAATATATTGTTCCTAGTCTGCGCATCCTAGCCTTTACGAATATGGTGGAGCCTAATATCATGGAGTATAATTTAGCGCAACTTGTGGCTTTGGAGGAAGACTGATTTATTGTTAACTTCAATCAACAGGTTCAAAAGGCACGGGATAAGGCATGGCATGATTGACATATCTGACAAAAATCCTTTGCAGAGGGTGATTTAGTGCTACTGTATGATAGCCAATTTGCAAGACACCCAAGGAAGATTTGATAGCACTGTCTAGGGCCCTACGCATTTAAAAACATCACGGATGGTGGAGTTGTTCGGTTAGCCACCCTGCATGGTGATATGCTACCTGGCTCTGTCAATGGCAGCTGGCTCAAAACATATAGGATCAAATTACTGTATGGCCGGAGTAGTTGTCTAAAATGGGCTATGCCCACTAAGGAGGGTACGGACGGAAAGTACCATAAGGTGTGCAAGTTATGGTCACCGTATTGGAAGCCCGAGGGGTGAGCCAACGACACGGGAGTAAACTCAGACTACAACAGGTGCACTGGAAGTGAAGTAAGTATGCTCAAAATGCATGGATATGGTGCGAAAATAGCCATTGGTATAGTCAAATCAGGTAAAAATAAAAATTACCGTTGGAAGGAGCGGGCAGCTAGCATTTAATGAGGCGATCTCTAGAGATTTTTTATCGTTTTCCTAATGGTAAGTTCCAAGTAGAGTTTACCCTACCGTTGGGTGCTCGCCAAAGATATAAAAAGGGTAGGATAGGTCAGAAAATGGTTTCATATCGCTTGAATAGCTCGTACTTGGCATGTTTGTCCTCAACAAATTTGTGCTGTAAGAATTTATGTGCCTATAGTGTCTCTTTCATGTCTTAGAAACCTACTCCCTTTGACAGTAGCAATCTCGAATTTGTCTTTCGCACCACGATGACGACTACAAATCCTACTGAACCCTCAGAACCAGTAATATTTGTAGAACAAGGCACTGAGGAAGTGGTGGAGATTGAATCTGAAGCTGAAGAAGTTTTCTCCACCCCAGTCATGAAGAAGGCGAAGGAAAAAGTACAGGGCTCAGGAAAGTCCCTGAAACCCATGAAATGGGCTGGAGGGAAGCCTCGTAATTCTCCATGAAATTTCAAATCCCTAAGAGCGATGCCCCGGGCACGGGTTTCATAGGAAGAGGTTCAGGCTACAGAGCCCATCAATTGGTTACCCCCTTTCGTTCGGCCACGCGGGCCCTCAACGTGCACACCAAAGAATATCGACAGTCTGATCACCTATTTGCAGATGTCGTTGACCCCGGGTGAGGTCCCCAGTATTGGTGAACCTTTTGGAAAGATCCATGAGATGAAATTTGATGATCATGACTTGGCCAATTTGGAGACCTTCCTCAAATTGGCACCCGAGTTATATCTGGAACGAGTTCAGGAGGATGATGGGATCAAAATTTTCCTTGTAAGATGAGTACACAAAGTGGCAGGGTCTGGGCTCCTCAACCTGCTCAGAATGCTGCATTTCGGCCATTACAATGTCACAGATTGTCTGGTGCATCAGTTGCTTGCACTGGTCCATGATGGGTGTTTGTGGATCAAGGATCGAATCCCTATTGATGTTGCACTCATCCATTGAATTATTGGTCTTCTTATGAAACGCTGAACCCTATCAAGCACGTTGGAAAGAAGTATGAAGGGGAAACTGTTGACTATGTGCGACAAAAATACCATGTGGAGTGGAATACTTGTGGCTTCAAGATAAAAAACATTAGTAATCCTGCTACATAGTTGGGTGCCATGTTATTGCCATGTAAAATGATGTGGAAATGTCAGGTCACCTCCATCCCTACATACGTAATTCAGCTCGCAGGCCAGTGCGAGAAAGGGGTCTGTTTCAATTGATCACAATATTTGTGTAATGAGTTTTTGTCCAATGTCCGTGTATCCCAGGAGCAGGGACGGACATTTTTTTATTCAACGGTTTCTACTTATCATCGCATTGATATCCTGGGAAGCCTAAAAGGAATCGGTCCTACCATAGCTCACCCTTGACATGTGCGAAGGGGCCCTATATAGAAAATTATGGGATTCGAAGGATGTGCAACATCTCGAGGACAACCAAGTCTTTTGGGTCATCTTTTAGAGTATTTTGGTAGCCACCATTAATTCTCGACCATGTTTGTATCCAGTGGTATATGAAAGATACAAAGGCATTGTGGCATTCCAGACCACCATGCACAATGTCCAAATTCGAGCACGCAAGGAAAAATCTTGGACCTCTCTCCCTCATATGGTGGAAAATGAAGAAATTGATAATTTCATTGTGCTCTCGCCTCCTAACTGGACGATCGGTTTCAAAACTGGCGCGAAGATCTCTGCACGAAATAGCACACGAAAAATAATCCTGCTTGTCTTCATCAAGGATACTAGAGGACCAAGCAAGAGTACCAGGAAAGACACAGGTGCAGCAGTACACAAGGATGTGCAACAAAAGCAGAACACTGAGAAGGACGTCGAGGCAGAAACTCAAGTAGATTTGCAGCTAGACCTAGGTACAAAAGGAGTGGATGCAGGAGGACCTGCCTCCCCCCTGGGGCACAAAGCGCACAAGCGAGCCTATCAAAGGGCCTCGAAAGAAGAAGCTCCCAGCGAACGAAATGAGATGAGACAGTCATGTTGACCAACGAAGACCTTGAACAAATAATTTTTGTGGTCACTTTGGTCGTGGAGGACAGATGGGTAGCCTTAGAAGAACAGCAAAAAGTTGCAGTCGACATAATCCAGGCTGAGCTCCGTGTGCTACAGCTAAAGATAGACACATTGTAGACCAGTGTGACTCAGGTACCCACACCCTTAGCTGCCAGTAGCGCAGCACTAGTTATAGACAAAAGTCACCTTTGTTCTCTACCTTGCACAACCCTTGTGATCAGTCCACCCGACCTGGGAATACAAGTCCAGGCCAGTACAGAAGTCCAACTGAATTTAGCTAGGCTACCTCATGAGGCCTTGCAGGGTCTCCACATCTCTTTATTTTAGGAAATTCACCATCAGGACCAACAAGTACGCCAACATCTCGAAGTGGCTAAATATAAAATTGATGAAAAGAATGTTGAAGTGTGCCTTGCCACCGCGAAGCAAATGGAGCTCGAAAACGTGATTCACCAACTTTGCGCAGATGTTACCGCAGAGATCCCAGCCACAACCACCCCTTAGGCTAAGGTTGAAAGGTTGGTCACAGCAATGAAGGCCTCAAGGGAGGAAGTCCAGGTGGTCAAGACATGGATGGAGCAGCAGATCGCTAATCTACAAGCTAAGTTGTAGCCTGAAACACCTCCATAGGTACGGGCCCAGTGAACTGTGCTGGTCATCACAGCTACGAATGCCATTACAGGGAAAATCGTGAAGGGTTCCCAATTACTAGAAATAACCAAGTAGCTATGGACCAAGGTCCAACACGACCCGATCCTGTGAGGCATCAATCAGGACCTACAGAAAAAAGAAGAAGAGTTCGAGACATTAGAAGCCCCCCTGTCCACTTTAGTTCCTGCTCAGCGTTTGACACGACTATGCACCAGTCACGACCTCCAAGCTGATATTGATGGAATTTGGCAGAAGAAGAAGGTCCTCAGTGACCGTATGAAGGCTTGGGTTGTTGAGGCCCTCAAGCTTTCACAATATGTTGATGTCATGGTTAAGTAGCTAAACCAAACTCTGGAGAGTGTCCCTGCCATGACGAAAGGCCCGATTTCGTAAAAATTGGTCAACATTGCGTAGAATGTTGCCGCTCAGAGTGAAGGCATGCTGCCCCCATTAGCCGAGTTGATCATATTTTTGCACGCACAAGTGGAGACCCCACCATCACAGTGACTCAGGACGAGTCACAAGATTGTGTTGGGGGACTGTTGGAATAGGTTCTCCCAAAGCTGCAAATTTTTTCCATTTTTGTATATTTTTTGTAATATTTAGTCTAACACAGGAGTTTTGGGGAGGTTCAAAGCCCCTAATGCATTGTAATGGGTCAAGGGTAGAACAAGAGTCTGCAAAATATGGTTTGTGGACCATTGGATGCATAGGCTAAATCGGTATAAATAGATGAACCTTTTTTAGTCATAGGCAAGAAAGAATTGAGATTGATGTTAAGCACAAATTGTTAGATCTATTGTTGGGTTGTTTGGGGAATGACTCATGTTGGCTGTGTGCACGGAGCTCCTTAGTCCTGTTGTGTGCAGACCCTGCTAGTTGTGTGCGCAGGTGGTATTTTGGGATTGTAAGAAGATTTTGGTATATATATATATATAGATATAGATATAGATATAGATATAGATATAGATATATATATAGATATAGATATAGATATAGATATAGATATAGATATAGATATAGATATAGATATAGATAGAGAGAGAGAGAGAGATAGATATAGATATAGATATATAGATATATATATATAGATATATATATATATATATATATATATATATATATATATATATATATATATGCGAATTACTATTGATGTCTGATGTTCTCTGGATCTATCTTGTTATGATTTATGTGAACTTGGGTTGTATGATTAAGATGCGAAAGTATCTGTTTGGTAGCTGTGAAGGTATCGTTGTTTCTATTATATGAATCTATGATCAATTAATTGCTGCTATTATAGTTGCTGTGTTGATAGACTGAGATTACGCACGTGGATGTGAAGGTAATTAGTAGATCTGTGCTGCTATATAAGCCTATAACTAGATATATTAAATGTGAACGTGATAAGCTAGAAACACAGATTTTCTTAACTTTCCTTCTCTCTCTCAGGGTGCGGAAACCTGGTTCCAACACCCTCCCATACTACTTTGGGTGAGACTTTAAAGCAAGTCACTACTGAAAAGGCCAGTATTATAGGGTTTTGTTGGAAAAAATTAACCTCTAAACCTGGGTCAGGACCCCTCAATCCAACACCCAGGTTGATAAAGTAAAGTAGGGCAGCCCCTGGGAATTGCAACACTCTTGGTGCAATACCAGGGATCACCACCATGACTTCATGTAAGGTTATCATTTCATCATAAATCAAGTCCATTGCCTCAACTATTATCTATAATTAATCTAAAATGGATGGATGTAAGCCCTTACCTTGGGAGAGGGAGGTGAGTAATGCTTGGCTCTCACCCTACATTTGTACAACCCTTTGTTTAGAGGAAAACAAATTTGCTTTTAAATCAGTAATATAATTATTTAGCCGATTTATATTTAGCTTCGTTGGTGTCAAAAAATTATTTCTGGTCGATGTTATCATCTCAGGGTTTATAGTTTTTTTTACAACAATTTCCTTCTCTGTAGCCACTAATATATCTTATTTGGGTTTTTACCATAGAACTCTCTCCTTTCTTGCGTAAATTTGCATTAGAATTGATCAAAGGAGACCCTAGAAATATCCAATACTTCTTCTTCTAGAATTCCCAATTCATTTAGCGAAAAATGGCCATCGATGATGGGAGTAGATGGTGTAACATTCTAGGTAGGCAGTTCGAATTGCAACTCTAAAACTTGTGGTTGTTGATCATTTGTTGCTTTGTTTTCCTATTTGCTGAGAAGATCCTGCTCAATTTGTTTGGTCAGGGATTCTTGTTGATTTTTGGATTCTTCTTCCTCCTTTGGGCATCTTTCCTCTTCTTCTTTATTTCTTAGTTACTCTTCATCTTTTCTTTTGATTTCTTCCTCTACCAAATTCTTCCTTATTTCCTCCTCATTTTTCTTCGTTGCTTCTTCCTTTATGTTATTTTCCTCTTCCTAATTATTTAGGTTTTCCTCATGCTCTTGTTTCCTCTTCAGTTCCTCCTATTTTTGTCGAGCTTCTTTTCTCTTTTTCTGTTCCTCCCCTACTTTATCAACCTTTTGTTTCTTTAGCCTTTCTTCATTTATTTCCTTCCCCTTCTTCCTCTTAAGAATGGTTGCTCTAGATTCAATACTCATGCTCTCATGTTTATTAGTATCTTATTGCTATCCATCCTTTACCTATTTCACATTTGGTCCTATTGTGTTGGAATAATTATAGAAATTATTGATCTTTTCTTCTTCATTTTCATTGAAATGTGCACATTCCAAAACCAAATCCAATTGATTTGCAATGTGTGTATGCAATACCTTTTCGTTCATATTTACAGAACCTTAATTCAATGACATTGAAACCATTCAAATCCTTAGCTTCTGCCATAGACTCCTTAAATTTCTAGAGGGTATATTCTCTAATTGTCAAAGGGAAAATAGGTGATGGTCCATTTTTATCTTTTGCTAACTTCTTGGACAATCTAGTATTCAATTGATAATCAAGCTTTTGTAAAGCCACTTTGTTTGTCACTAGTGTGGGGAGAGTATGAGGAGGTTTGTAGGCACTGAAAACCCTAATATAGGTTGCTTCTCTAATCATGAACCAATTTGCAACATCATATATGAATTTCATGTTCTTTTCAGATCTGCATGGAGGGTAATCTCCAAATAGTATGTTATACAAAGGATCAATGAAAGATTCAACAGTTGTCTAGAACATGCCTTTGTAACCTGTGCTCTAAAATATTTTATAATGAATATCCACTGACTCTTATTTTCCTCTTCCTACTTCTTTAGGTTTTAACTCAATCCTTCGAAGTAAATTTTTGTGTAGATTGCATCAAGGAGATAGGAATCCATATAAAACTCTAATTTTTTACCTTTTGTTGGGTTCTTGGCTTCCTGAATATTTGAAATGATAGAGGATGTAAGAATGCTTTCCTAATTCAATATCATTCCTTTTATGGAATTTGTGTGCATCATAGGGACCCATGATCCTAGAATAAGTTTGAATAACCTCCTTATTGTAGAGCCTATTCATCATGGCATCCATTAAATGGTATATCTTCTTGATGCATTTATTTGAAAGGACACCAAGAAATCGCACCCCACTACATGGCTTCTAATTTAATTTTCCCTTCATTAAATTTTGAAGATAAATTGTAATTTCATCTCATAACAACTTGTATTAGTTAACTAAGTCATAGTGATTTAGTTATCTTAGGAAATCCAAGTTGAGGGTCAGAGAGGATGAATGTAGAGTGATTCCATGATTTAAGGGGGTCCATTTGTAGTTATGCATGAGTTGCAATTAGTTAACTCAATTAATTAAGTTAAAATAACTTTAACTAGGTTTAACTGAGTGATGATCTAGTGAGAGGTAGAATGAATTAAATATGATTTAATTTAAAATGAGTGATAAATTAGTTAGCTAATAATTCAATATAAATATTTGTTGCATGTTAGTTCTGAGGAAGACCTAGTTGAGACAAAGGTTAAAGGGAAGATAACTATAAGTTGTATATTTAGAAAATTGTACAAGTCAGTTATAGAGTCAGTTGGATACCTTGGATGAATTGAAAAGTCAAGGCAAAGGATTTTCCTATTTAATAGGGCATTAATTCCTCAAGGAATGCATGGGAAAGGTAGTTTGAGCAGGGGCAGAGAATTGGCTAAGTATTTGTCCAAATTTTCCTATATCAGTGTGAGACAGTTTCCAGAGTGCAGGAGTTCTCTTGTGAGAGAAAGCATTGTATTTTTTCATGATCCTTGACTTTATAAAATAGACATATAATGAGTTTTCAAGTAGTGTGATTTCCCCATATACATCTTCTGTTGTGCAATTGATTATCTCTTTCTCTTACTTGTTTATGTGATTGTGTGATCATGTTTGTTTCTGCAAATTGTAGAAGGGATTCAGTATCTTTTTTTACTATATCATAAGATCAAATTGAATCCTCATGGTTAGATTTTATACATGGTATCAGAGTGCCAGGAATCAAAATAAGAAGAGATTAACAAAGTTTATTTTGATCAAGTTCATATTTTCAAATTATTTCTTCGTTATCCAACAGGAAATCAAGATGTCTTTCAATGGATTGAGACTTGAATATGCACTCGAGGGAAATTCAAATTATATTGCAAGGGAGGAAAATATGGAGGTGATGCTTGAGGAAAATGGACTGAAGGATTTCATATATGTTGATGTCCCACAACCCACAGCAACAGATGCTAACCTTCTTGATGCATGGAAGAAGAATGTTGTGAAAGTGAGAAGGATATTGTTAGAGGGAGTTCGGGACCATATTTTCTCGAGCCTTCATGAGAAGGAGACTCCATATGTAGTGTGGAAGGCCTTGATAGATCTATATCATAATATCAGTGATCATGAGAATTTTCTAATGAAAGACAATCTCAGTAAGATCAAAATGGAAAAGGGCGACACGATCCAAAAATACATGACCAAGTTCACCACATGTCGAGATGAACTTGGAAGTGTTGGGGTCACTATTTCCATGGATGATTCAGTGAGCCCAGCTATTACAGGCCTTCACAAGAGTTGGCATAGCTACTAGGACTCTGTTAATGGGAGAGATAAACTACTAGATTCAGAGCGACTTTGGTTCGATTTGGCACAAGAAGAAATCAGGTGGAGCACCTGAGATAGATCCTCGTCAAATACTAATGAAGAGGAGAATTGTGCCTTGGATCGAAATTCAAAGAAAGGAAAAGGGGAGGCTTCCCATTCCAAATCTGAGACCAGCAAGGGAAGAAAGAAGTGAGACTTTTCAAACGTGAAATGTTTCAACTGTTATGAGCATGGACACTATGCCACAAATTTTCCACAAAAGAAGAACAACAAGAAGGCCTCAGGAGGAGCAACAGGTGAATCTTTGGCTTCATAATTCAATTTCAACTTCACCCTCATTGCATGCATGATATAATTTGTGTTTGGATCTTTCTAGTACTTGGATTATGGTGCTTCATTCCACATGACTCACAACAACTAATTCTTCAGCAGCTTGGAAGAAAAGGATATGCAGATGCACATCGATATGGGTGATGACGGGAGGTATAGGGCTACCGGGATTGGTACAGTTACTTTCTAGAGAGAGTCAAGGAAACCCCTAAGATATGCGATGCATTTACCCAATTTAAAGAATAATTTGGTTTATGTTTCTATGTTGGAAGATCATGGATATGATGTGATTTTTAGTGAAGGAAATGTGTTCCTTCATCACGAAGCCACAGGATAGGTGAAAAATAATGGGGTTCGTGTGAATAACCTCTACAAAATTTATGTGGATGACTTTGCAGCATTGAGAAGTAAAGAAGAGAAGGTGGTGAGCCGAGAAAATGGTGATTTATGGAACAAAATTTTGGGCCATCTACACCACAGCGCATTGAGGATCATGCATCATATTTATACAGGGCTTCCAAAAGGTACACTTGTGTAGAGAGACACATGAAAAGGGTGTACTATGGGGAAGTATACAAAGGCCACGTTTCACGATAAGGAAATCCAACCAGCGGCAATCCTTGAGAGAGTTCACTCATACATGTGTGGACTGTTCTCAACATCTTCCATAGCAAAGCACAGGCATTATGTGATTTTTGTTGATGATTTTTCAAGAAAGTGTTGGATTTTATTTATGCAAAAGAAAGGTCAAATGTTCTCCAAATTTTGTGAGTTCAAAGCAATTTTCAAGAAAGATATAGGGAAGAAGGTGAACGCTCTAAGGAGCGACAATGGTGAGGAAGACATCCCTAACAAATTAAAGAACCTCTACGCATCAAAAGGAATTTGACGAGAATTGATTGCACATCATAACCCACAACAAAATAGGGTTGCAGAGAGAAATAACAGAACTATTGTGGGAGTAGCACGAGCTATGTTGCATGATCAAGGCCTATTGTTACATCTATGGGTAGAGGCATGCAATACAACATTACTTGTGCAGAACATAAGTCCTCATCGGATACTTTCGATGAGTAAAATAGAGGAGATTTTTTCAAGTAAGAAATCATATGTTTCATATTTTAAAATTTTTGGCTCATATTTCTATTTCCATGTGACCAAAGATGCTAGGAAGAAGCTTCAGCCAACAACAGAGTTTGGGATATTTGTGGGGTACATGGATACACCTCAAAACTATCGAGTATACTTTCCAGAACCTCGAATGATAGCCTGTTGGGAAAAATACTAAGTGGGGGGGAGGGGGGGGGTGAATCATTATTTACAAGAATCAAAATCTTTTACTTTTTTTTTACTAATTTCTATACGCGACTATGATTATCCCAAATAGAATATTTATGCTATTATATTAAATGAAACTTGTGTATACCCAAATAACTTAATGTTCAGATAAATATTCAGAAACATTACTTAGCCCAATTCATCAGTTATGCATCAGACATTTAAGAAATAAACATGTGCAGTAAAATAGAGTAAATCATCACACATGAACACCAATATTTAAGGTGGAAACCCAATTCAGGAGAAAACCATTGCCACTGTCATCTTTGTCTGCAATATTTATTATATATAAAACTACTTAAAATGTTTTACTAATGCATAATCATGTCAATACACAGGCACCCACCTGTAAAAGGTTGAAACCTTCTCTCATTCTCCAGCTACTACTAGAAGGGAGCTCCAACCCCTTGATCTCATTTAGCAGCTACTACTAGAAGGGAGCTTCAACCCCCTGAACTAATCACCAGTTTCTACTGGCAAGAAACTTCGGCTTCCACACTGAAGGCTTCAACCCTCAGAACCACTGCAAACCACATTTCATAAATTTTCACACTAGATCCAACAACTTCAACACAACACTATTTGTAGATCAACACTAATAGCCATCAACCAATAAACATATCAATGTAACCAGATCATATAATTAAACCCAAACATCTATATTAACACGCCGGATCAACTTCAACCCTAATCATTCATTAAACCAATTATATATGCTACTTTACATATTGCAACTTTCATGTATATGCGCTTTCCTATGGATGAACCTATGTATAGATCTTTATATAATGAAATTAGGAATCTTACCAGAATCAAAACAGATGAGAGACATTTACGCATACTTTTTCAAGAACCCTTATTCAGTTAGCAGCATCCATCATATTCAATCACCCAGTAATTGATCATGTTTATACATAATTAACTAGCAGCATAAATAGTGTTCAAACATTCTAGATCTACATGAAGACTTCATTGACAGACATCAGAAATATAGTAGAAATGATAACACATTTTCTTCATCAATCTTCAGAAAAACCCTAACTTCCATATGTGATTTTGTTGAAAAGAACCTGCATGTATACGCGCTTTCACCGTGACAAACTAGCGTATAAATCTGTAAATATTCAAGACTGTGTAACACTTTAGATCAATAGACTTACTTAGATCATACCCTTCACTTCAGCAAACATGTGCTAGATCATAGATCTAAACATCTCACAAACAGATCAAGAAAATACATAGTCATTTTAGGTCTATAGATCTTGATCCATCATTGTATTCATAGGTGCCTCATTATTTCAGATCTATCAATAAAATGTAACCTATTCCAATGCAGATATACTTCAGAGTGAATTATTCAATCAATACTCATACACTTGAGCACCTTTTCACTATGATCTTCACCTCTTTATATAGCTTGAGCCTTTACCAATACCATGATCCAAAAACCATACAAGTGTCGATGGTATTCTTGGATGGGATCAAATAATCATTAATGCGCTCAATATTCTGGGCTAAAACCATGGTAAAGACCCTTGATATCATAAACTGAGTGCATAAGTACATACACGAATTTGCTTCTTTGTACCCTTGTGTATACGCAAATTTTCTTCACCAAAACTGTGTGTATACTAATTATGGATGTATACTTGGATTGCCTTCATAAAACCTACGATTATATGCGGGTTCCCTTCATCAAACCTGTGTATACATCTTGAAATTTTACCTTTATAATTTCTCTGTCACTGGCTGGAATTCATTTCTCTGTCACATCTGAACTGAACTGTAGATACATCAATTTTAAATATTTAACAAATAGGTTTCTATCAAAAGGCAACTCATCGAGTAGGTTTCCATCAAGGACAACATAACAACATATTACATCATAATGCCAACAAACTCCCCCTTCGGACTTGATGGCAACCATGATGGTGTTTGATCACCACAACTTGTAGGTACCTGATAGACACATCAATCATAAGAATTATTCAAACACCAAGTTACTCTCCCCCTTTGAAATCAAGAGAAAGGGGAAAACTGATACAAGAATGTTGAGATCTGCAATGCACTATATGGATCATACTCCCCTTGAATAATGTTGAAGCTTCAAAGCATATTTTCAAGACTCTATAACCTTTCCTATCACCAAGGATGCATACACACATCAATTACCCAACCAAGTGGGGTTACATATTTGACTTAACTACCCAACAAAGTGGGTTTACATTAGTGACTCAAGCACCCAACCAATTGAGGTTACAATTTTGAAAAATTCCATACATGACTGAATATGAAAATTTGTACATCATAGGTCTCAACATGACCCTTATATCAAATTTCAGATATGACTTTTATAACCAAGACCAAAGGACCTCAAGAGAGAGATCATAATTCAACAACCAACATAATGCCAACAATGCATTATTCTCAGCAAGGCTAATGCTCCCCCTAAACCTGTTCATTCTGAACATTTTCAACAATCAATTTATCAAAGCATCTTCATCAAGCAGATAAATATCAAGGAAAGGAATTGTAAGTTGAACACCAAAACTGCAGATTGTACCCATCAACACCTGAACAACATAGCCAAACCATATATGTTAGCAACATGGTGAAGATTGTTCTGAAGGCTAACTCATAGATTTTATGATAGAAGGATCCATACACGACTGTATAGAGATAAACTCATGTATATACGCTACTATTCTTCATAAAACCCACGTATCAAATTTAATCTTCTAAATCAAACAAATCAGATCAGTGAGGTAGAGACAACTGCTAGCTTCAGTCTGAGATAGTCAAATGCATCTCTGGGAAGAGGTTTAGTAAATATGTCAGCAACTTGTTCTTTGGATGGAACATACTCCAATTTAACCTTTTTTTGAAGCACTTGTTCTCGTAAAAAATGATACTTGATAGGAATTTCTTTGGTTTTGGAATGCATAACAGGATTTTTCGAAATATTGATGGCACTTTGATTATCACATAGGATGGAGATGGGAGGAGAAAATTTAATTTGAATATCTTGTAATGTTTTCTTCATCCAAGGAAGTTGTGTGAAACATGATGCAACAACCACATATTCTTATTTTGATGTAGATAAGGCAATGGAACTTTGTTTCTTTCTGAACAAGGATACTAATTGGGGCCCCATATAAAATGCACCACCACTAGTGTTTTTCCGGTCATCAACATTTCCAGCCCAGTCCGCATCTGTGTAAGTGTGAAGGGTAATATCAACATTCTTAGGGTACCGTAGAAAAAAATCTTGAGTTCCTTGTATATATTTGAATATTATTTTTTACAGCCTGAAGATGTGACTCCTTCGGATTGGCTTGGAATCATCCAACAATCCCAACTACATGCATGATATCTGGTCTAGTCCCTGTTAGATAAAGCAGAATTCCAATCATAGATATCTACTCTGATTGGTTTACCATGGGAGAATCATCATGATAACTGAGGTTACATCTGGTCACCATTGGAGTGCTTACATGTTTGCAGTCTTCCATTCCATACTTTTTCGGGATCTGCTTGAGAAATTTTTCTTGTGAGAGAAGATGCCATCTTGTGCTTTTTTCACTTGTAAGCCAAGAAAATATGTTAGTTCCCCAAGTAAATACATTTCAAATTCCTGTTGCATAATAGAAGAAAATTTTTGACTCCTGGATTCTTCATTACTCCCAAAAATGATGTCATCAACATAAACAACAATAGTTAACCGTTTATCATCCTCAATTTTTGTGTATAAGTTACTATCTATAGATACTTTTGTGAAACCTTGTTGTTGATGATATTTTTCAAGACGATAGTACCATGCCCATGGGGATTGTTTTGGAACATACAGGGCCTTTTTAAGTTTGAAAACAAGTTTTTCATCATTTCCCAAAATGACTCCTTCTGGTTGTTCTATATAAAATTATTCTTCCATATCACCGTTAAGGAAATAATATTTAACATCCATTTGTTAAACCTTTAATTGTTTACAACTTTAAAATGCAAGAAACATTCTTATGGCTTCAAGTCTAGCTACTGGTGCAAATTTTTCTTCAAATTCTATACCTTCTTGTTGAGCATAACCTTTACAAGCAAGTCTAGATTTGTTTCTAATGACATCTCCATTTTCATTTAACTTTTTTTTGAATATCCACTTTGTTCCAATTACATTTTTATCATGAGGTCTTGGAACCAATTCCCAATTATTATTCTTTTCAATTTGATCAAGTTATTCATTCATCGCCTGAATCCAACATTCATCGTTACTAGCTTGATTTACATTTTTTGGTTCAATGGTGGATTGAAATGCTAGATAATTGGGAGGTCCTACAATATTTCTTATTGTTTGTACCCCTAATTCCTTTTCTCCCAAAATTTGATATTCTAGATGATTTTTTTAAACATACTTGGATGGAGCCTTTTCTCTTTTTGGTGTATCTTCTTCTGGTGCTTCATTAGGTTCCTCTTCTATATTATTGTTATTTGATGAGGGAAAAAATTCATCATCATCACCCTCATTTTTTGTTATTTCCATTTTGGGAGCTATGAGAGATTCATCAATCACAACATCAATACATTCAAAAATATTCTGAAGTCCCTTATTGTATCCTTGGTATGCTTTACTTCTAGAAGAGTAACCAAGAAATATTCCTTCATCTGCTCTAGGTTCAAACTTACCAAGTTTTTCGTCATTATTTTTTATATAACATTTGCTTCCAAAAACTTTAAAGTGCTTCATAGTTGGAATATTACCATACCAGAGTTCATAAGGAGTTTTATCATGGTTTACACAAACATGAGCCTTGTTGAGAATATTTACTATAGTATGAGCATATTCACCCCAAAAACTATTAGGAGCCCCAAATTCATCAAGCATAGCACAAGCCATTTGCTGAAGTATTCTATTCATTCTTCCTACCACACCTTTTTGTTGCAGAGTTATAGCTACCAAAAACTCTCTTTTTATTCCATATTGTTCACAAAAATCAAAGAATTCATCTGATATGTATTATCCTCGTTGGTCAGATCTAAGACATTTGATTTTTATATCTAGTTCATTTTCAACTCAAGCTCTGAATACCTTAACTTTTCAAATGCTTCATCTTTATGTTTCAATAAACTGATCCAGCACATTCAGAAAAGTCATCAATGAATAAGATATAGTATTTTTCTCCATGAGGTGACTTTTTCCTTACAGGTCCACATAAATCAGTATGTATAAGTTCAAGAGGCTTACTTGCTGATCCTTCTTTGGAATTAAATTGAACCTTGGTTTACTTGCCAAATTGGCACGATTTTCATATGGTACTTTCCAGTAAAGTGATGTTGGGTAGACCACAAATAGCTTTGAGCCTGCTTGATTTTCTTATTTGAGAAAAACTCAGATGTCCCAATCTTCTGTGCCATAACCAGATTTATGTAGATTTACCTAGATAAAATTACTCTTGGCCACCTTTCAATATATACAAATTTCTTGGTGTTCTTGTTCCTTTTATTATGGTCTTTCCAGTGTCCACTTCATGAACCACACACTCTTTTGATCGAAAGACAACTTCATTTCCTTGATCACACATCTGACTAACACTCAAAAAGTTATGCTTTAATCCATCAACATACATAACATTGTTAGCTTTAACCTTTTCTTTTAGAAAAATAGATCCTTTACCCTTAATGATATCAAGAGAGTTATTTCAAAAAGTAACATTCATTTCCTTCTCTAAATCATTGTATTAAATAAGTTTATATTTATCACATGTCACATGTTTTGAACATCCACTATCAATGTACCATTGATTTTCTTCTCCTTTTGCAAATAAAGCTATGTCGCAAATTTCAAATTGTAAATCCTTCTTTTTCCATACCTTCGAACTTGTGGATATTTGTTCTTTTGGCTGAAATTTTCTCCTGCATTCAGATTCTTAATGTCCAAATTTATTGCAAAACGAACATTCAAGTTCTTCTTGAAGAGGAGAAATTTTTTTATAATTATTCTTCTTTATTCATGTCTCATTTCTTTGCTTTCTTGCTTCTCTGGTCATGATGGTTTTGTATGCAACACATTGAGAAGCTTTGTGACCAAAATTATGACATGAGAAACATTTTCCATTAAGGAAGAAAATTTTGTGATCATAGAAACTTCTAGTTTTGTTTACCTTTTGACTGATATTTCTATTATTGTTGATCCTTGGATTTGAATGATCATGCTTTACTTGGACATTGTCTTTTTTCTTTTGTTCAGTGACGAAACTTTGCTAGTTGGATTTTTCTACATTTAGATAGTTTGTAGCTGAGGATTTTTCTGACTGGGAAGATTCACCAATATATCCAAGGCTTGTCTTCACAAGAGGAGAGCATTGAACTTTGATAATTTCATCTAAAATTTCAGATCCTTTAGAAAATCTAAGATTTATAGTTTTTATTTTGTCAATTTCCTTTCTTAGACTTACTATTACACATTCTAATTTCTCATTGTGCTTCTCCTTTTCTATGAGTTGATTCTTTAGATTATTTATGGTTATTTTGTTCTATTCCAATCAAATTTTGAGTTGAGTGATTTCTTCAAGAAAATCATTTTCTTCTAAAGCATCCATAAAATTATCCTTAGCCTCACTAGTGTTGTTTTCAAATGCCATGAGCAGCCTAATATCTCGATCATATTCTCCTTCTTCACTATTTGACAAACCATCACTATTTCATGAGTATAGTAACTTTTTCTATTGACAAATTGTCTCCTATTTCCTCTTGCATATTCATTTCCCTTATCATGATTATATATATGAGGAAATTTAGTAGCATAATGATCCACTCTTCCACATGAAAAACATTTGAAGGGAAGCTTACCTATGAACCTTCCAGTGCCAAGTTGAAGTTTCTTTACAAAATTTACCTCATCGTCTTCTGATACATACAATGATTTTTTTTTCTTCCTTGTATTTTCCTTTTGCAGTAGTTCTAAACACAGTTTCTTTGACTTCAAACGGATCTCCTTTTCTCATTTCAAAAGTAGTCAGGATCCCATGAAGTTGAACAACAATAAGAGTTTGTAGATCCTGCTTCTCTTCAATGGCAAACACTTTTGACTCAAATTTAGGAGTTATACATCTTAATATTTTCTCTACTAGAGTTGTTTCACTTATGCCTTCACCCAAATTTCTCATAGGATTTACGATCTCATCTAGATGTAAAAAGAAACTAGAAATAATTTCATCATGATGTGTTTTGAGATTTTCATATTGAATTCTGAGAGATTGGAGGTTATCACTTCTTCCCTTGGTATCACCTTCATAGCTTAGAATGATTTTGTCTCATATCTCCTTTGTCTTATTTAACTACATAAATTTGACAAATTATGATTCAATTAGACTTCCCAATAATGCATTGAAATCTTTTGCATTGGTTACAAAGTTCTTCCTTGTTGTTGGATCTGTTGGAACTACAGCTGGATATTAGCAACCGCCTTCAACTATTGCCCAAACATCTGCTCCAAGAGACTGAAGATAAGATCTTGTTCTTTTCTTCTACAAGATTAAATTATTTTCGTTGAAGAGTGGGGGTCTGATGGATGATGTTCCATCTTGGATGATCTTCCTTCTAGTGATTAAGCTTCTTCAGAAGGACCTGCTCTGATGCCAATTGTTGGGAAAAATACTAAGAGGGGGGGGGGGTGCGGGGTGAATCAGTATTTACAAGAATCGTAAAATTTTACTTTTCTTTTTACTAATTTCAATACACGATTATGATTAGCCCAACTAGCGTATGTACGCAGCTATCTTAAATGAAACTTGCGTATACCAAAATAACTTAATGTTCAGAAAAAAAATTTAGAAACATTACTTAGCCCAGTTTATTAGTTATGCATCATAAATTTAAGCATTAAACATGTCCAATAATAACAGAATAAATCATCACACAAAGGCATCACACATGAACACCAAGATTTTAAGGTGGAAACCCAAGTCTGGAGAAAACCACCACTACTTTCATCTTTGTCTTCAATATTTATTATATAGAAAACTTCTTACAATGTTGTACTAATGCAAACTCATGTCAGTACGTAGGCACCCACCTATAGAAGGTTGCAACCTTCTCCCATTATCCATCTACTACTGGAAGGGAGATCCAACCCCCTAATCTCATTTAGCAGCTACTACTGGAAGGGAGCTTCAACCCCCTAAATTGATCACCAGCTTCTACTAGCACAAAGCGTTGACTTTCACACTGAAGGCTTCAACCCTCAAAACCACTGCAGACCATGTTTCATAAATTTTCGCACTGGATCCAACAAATTCAACAAACACTATTTGTAGATCAACACTAATAGCCATCAACCAATAAACAAAACATTGTAACCATATCACAGCATTAAACCCAGATATCTGTATTAACATGCAAAATCAACTTCAATCATGATAATTCATTAAAACAATTGTAAATGCTACTTTACTTACTTCAACGGAAATCAGGAATCTGACCAAACTCAGAACAGATCAGAGACATTAGGCATACTTTATCAGATTTATAGAACCCTTATTCAGTCAGCAACATCCATCATATTCAATCACCCAATCACTGATCATGTTTATACATAATCAACTAGCAACATAAAAAATATTCAGACAATCCAGACCTACATGAAGAATTCATTGACAGACAATAGAAATATAGCATAAATGATCACACATTTTCTTCAGAAATCTTTAGAAAAACCATAATTTCCATACGCACTTTTACTGAAACGAACCCGCGTGTATACGTGCTTTCACCATGACAAACCAACGTATAGATCTGTAAATATCTGGTACTGCGTAACACTTAAAATCTACAAACTTACTCAGATCATGCCCTTCACTTCAACAAACATGCGCTAGATCACAAATATAAACATCTCACAAATAAATCAAGAAAATACACAGTCATTTCAGGTCTAGAGGTCCTGATCCATCATTGTATTCATAGGTGCATCATTATTTCAGATCTATCAATAAATTATAACCTATTCCATGCAGATATACTTCAAAGTGAATTATTCAATCAATACCCATACACTTGCACACCTTCGCACTATGATCTTCACCTCCTTATATAATTTGATCCTTTACCAATACCATGAGCCAAAACCATACAAGTTCCAATGGTATTCTTGGAGGGGATCAAATAACCGTTAATGTGTTCAATATTTTGGGCTAATACCATGGTAAGGACTCGTATCATAAACTAAGTGTGTAAGTACATACGCGACTTTTCTTCTTTATACCTGCGTGTATACATGACTTTTCTTCACCAAAACTGTGTATATACTAATTCTGAATCTATACTTGGGTTGCCTTCATCAAACCTACAAGTATACGTGGGTTCTCTTCATCAAACATGTGTATACATCTTCAAATTTACCTTTTTCATTCCTCTGTCACTGACTGGAATTCCTTTCTCTATCACATCTAAACTCACCTATAGGTACATCAATCTTACATATTTAACAAATAGGTTTCTATCAAAAGGAAACTCATTGAGTAGGTTGTCATCAAGGACACCATAACAACATATTACATCATAATGCCAACACAGTCATCAAAAGAGATGTAAAATTTGATGGAGAAGAATTCATGTGATTTTCCCTTGATAGGGAGCTTGAGTTGCATGCAATTGAGGATCTCTTATCTCCAAAGGATGGAAGATACATAATATGGATGTAAATAAATCCTTTCTCAATGGATTTATTGAGGAAGAAGTTTACAATTAGAAGTTGGAAGGTTTTGAAACCTTAGACAGGGAGTCGTATGTGTGTAGATTCAAGAGAGCATTATATGGGCTTAAGCAAGAACCCTATACTTGGTACACTAGGATTGACAGCTATTTCACTAGGTTGGGCATCTCCAAGAGTGAATTGGATGTGAATCTATACAATATTTTGGTTGATGGAAATATTTTGATTATTTTACTTTATGTTGATGATCTAATACTAAAAGGTGATGAGCGACTCATAAAATCTTGAAAATATGATCCTGCAAGAGAATTTGAAATGGATGACATGGGATTATTTCGCTATTTCCTTGGATTGAAAATATGGGAAAGATATGGGGAGCTATTTGTATCTTAGGGCAATTATGCCAAGGAGATTCTGAGAAAGTTCCACATGGATGGAAACAAACCCTTGGAGACTCCTCTTGCATGAAACTGGAGGAAGGAGGATGCTACTTTAGGTGAATTAGTGGATGCTATTATTTACAGGTAGCTAGTAGATTCAATCATGTATTTGGTGAACACACGACACGACATATTCTATGCAATTAACTAGCTGAGGCAAGCTATTTTTAAGCCGACCAAGCTATTTTGGAAGGAAAGGAAGCATGTGTTGAGATATATCAGGGGAACTATAGAGTATGGATTATGGTATAGATAGAAATTAGGAGTGAAGCTTCAAGGCTTGACCAATGTAGAATTGGATAGGATTCCATCCGATGGGAATAGAACATCAGGAGACCTCTTCATCATGAGATCAACAAACATTTCTTGGCGCAGCAGGAAACAGAGATCAGCTTCACTCAGTTTAGTAGTGGTGGAGTACATGGTAGCTATTCAGGCTACATGAAAGTCAATTTAGATGAGGAATATACTACTTGGTTTATTTGGTCAATGGATGAATATGATGGTGATACATTGTGATAACCAGAGTTGCATCAAACTCTCAGTTAATATATTATTCCAAGATAGGTCCAAGCATATTGATATTGGTATTACCATATCAGATATTGTGTTAAGAGGAGGATTATGTCATTAAATTACATTCCCACAGAGGAGAAGGATGCAGACATCTTAACAAAGGCGCTGGCAAGAAGAAAATTGGAATTCCATAGCGACAAGATTGGGTAGTAGATAATCCCTTTCTCATTGAGAGGAAGCGTTGAAATGGTACCAAGAAATGGAACCCCACTGTGGAGCTTCTAATTTAATTTTCCCTTAATTAAATTTGGAAGAGAAATTGTAATTTCATCTCATAACAACTTGTATTAGTTAACTAAGTTACAATGACTGAGTTAACTTAGGAAATTTGAGGTGAGGTTTAGAGAGGATGCATATAGAGTGATTCCATGATTTAAGGGGGTCTAGTTACATTTATGCATAATTTTTAATTAGTTAACTCAATTAATTGAGTTAAAATCAGGTTAACTAGTTCTAACTTAGTGATGAGCTAGTGAGAGGTCCAGTGAATTAAATCTGATTTAATTCACAATTTTTTATCAGGAAGTTAACTAATAATTCACTCTAAATATTTGTTGCGTACCAGTTCTAAGAAAGACCCAATTGAGACAGATTTTAAATGAAATATAACTATCATTTGTATAATTAGAAAATTGCATATGTCAGTTATAGAGTCAGTTGGAGACATTGGATGGATTGTGCAGTCAAGGCAAGGTATTTTCCTATTTAATAGGGCATTAATTCCTCAAGGAATGTGTGAGCAAGGTAGGTTGAGAAGAGGTAGTTAATTGGATAAGTATTTTTCCAATTTCCTAGTTCAGTGTGACACATTTGGGAGAGTACAGGAGTTCTCATGTGAGAGAAAGCAGTGTATTGTTTCATGATCCTTGACTTTATACAATATATAAATAGTGGGGTTTTAGGAAGTGTGTTTTCCTTATATACATATTGTTTTTTGTGATTGATTGTCTCTTTCTCTTATTTTTTTATGTGATTGTGTGATCATGTTTGTTTCCACAAATTATAGAAGGGATTCAGTATATTGTTTTAGTATATCATAAGATCAGATTGAATCCCCGTGGTTTGATTTTCTACACATTTTTTTTTATAGACCCTATCTACTTTAAGCCTAAATTTGGTTGGCTCCTGCCACCATGATTTCAATATGTATTTGGAAAGTTCATTAAAGGTTGATAACCATATAGTGTTGAAGGCTTCTTCATGCTTAGGTATTTTATAATATCTATTAATGTAAATAGTAGTGAAAGATGTTATGAGATCTCCACCATGTCCTCTAATCACCTAGAGATCTTCATCCATATGCTGCAATATCCACTCTACCATTTCAGCACATTGGAAAACTTATGGGTGTGTTAGTTTCATTATCTTGTCAATATTGCAGGTAGTATCTCCATATATCGAAAGATTTGGTGGATTTTATATGGCCCCTTCTATGTTTCTCTTGACTCTGCCAGAACCTTTGTTTACATGTGGCACCATCTCTCTAGAATAAGATGATATCCCGATGCAATTTAGATCAATGGTACTTGACATTTCAAAATTATTATACAATAACATAGATGTTAGCATAAAAAATGATAATCATCAATTGAAGAGAATATAAAATCATAATAGTGAAGCTTAAGGATGTTAAGTATAGGAAATTATGTATTAGTAGGAAGAAGGCTCTTGTGGATGTTGCAATTCAAAATCGTAAGAGATGTGGCATTTTCAAGGAGAGGGCTGGTTGCAATTTGACTGTGCAAAGGATTCGCATATAGCATTATCAATTGTTGTCGTGACTTGGAACTTAGGGGTAGATAGGATAACATGGTCACTGATTCAATTTTAAAAGGAAGTTGCAAGGCTAATCACATCTTCCATTTTGATTTGTGACCTAGTCGCTAGTTTTGGTTAGTAATGCAAGTTGCACCTGGGATTAGTAAGAAAGTTCGCATCCAAAACCTATATAGCAATCCACAATACCATGTGGAATACTTGGTGAATGGGTTTGTGACCTCACACATGTCACAATTCAGGGTCATGACTAAGTCACAACCCTTGGGGAAGCGACATGTGACTCAATTCATGAGCTTGGGATCAATCCTTTGACCCCCATATCGGTTAAAATTAAGTGGGAAGGGTTTCAATGGTTGTAAAAGAAGTGGCTTAGAGGCTATGAGATTCATACCACAAACCCTACAAGGGCACAGGGGTTATGATTAATCCAAAAATGAATATAATTATGGCACATGTTTTACTTAGCATATTGCTTTCAAACAACTAGATCAGCAGTGCTAATGCCATGGAAATAATGGTAGCACTGAATTCAAACCAAAAAATGCACACTTTTGACCATGTTAGGTGCCAATGGAAATGAATCCCAAACTTGGGTTAGTTGGTTTGTCCATAACACCAAACATAGCCTAAGGCATCCAAATTTTAAGGTGAGGGCTCGCCAAAATGAAATGTTCAAATAGGGCCCAATAGTCATGAACATATATGCAAGGGTACAAGTTTGTGGGACCATAAAATTCGAGATTATATGTTAAAGGAAAATCAAGGTTGAGTAAGGGTTAGGATGGGAAGAATGAAATAGGGTTAGGAAAATAGGGTTGGACACTATCACCCTAAACAAGAATAATGGTTACAGGAAGGCTTGTTTTACTCACCAAGTTGCAGGTCACAATTTCCATTCCTAGGTGGAATTGGGTCGCTCGTTTAATACATTTGTTGGAGGGAAGAATGAAGCGAGGAATTGGAGTGAAGGATTTTTATAAGAGAGCCCCATCTATGAAAGGAGGTCGCACATTTGTATTTCGTGATGCTTTTATCACATGGAACAGGCCTAAGTGGGAAGTCACACATGGGAGACGTGCAATATTTTCATCACATGTGATAACTCGTGGAGGTCGGAAGTCGCAAGAGTTGCATCCAGTAGATGGGTCGCATGTGACAGATGAAAGGAGTCCTCATCACATGTGACCAATATAGGTGGGTTGCAAATCATAGAATTAAAATGCAATGAGGAGTGACTAAGAACCAAGAATGTGACTTTGTGACTTTTGGAAAAAGAGTCCTTAAATAGGTCGCAATTCGCAATTTTTACATCGAGTATTATTTTTTTTATAACTTATTGGTGCTACTAGTGACCAATATAATTTAATGGTCGCAAGTCAGAATTTTAATGATTAGCGAAACCTCCACTATAAATTGTAGTTGCAACTTGTGACTTGGTGAGGAAAAATTTTAGTTTCAAGGCTTTAGATTTTAGGTTTTCTAGGTTCCAATAAAAACTTAGATAGGTCAATGAGAAATAAAACCTTAGGGGACCATAGGAAAATGATGGTAATCAGTCTAGTATGGGGGTCTCCAAAATTTTGAAAGAGCTGAAATTTTGGGGTTGTTGTAGTGGCTACAACACATAACTAAAATGGTTTATAATAGCATGCCATTGCCTCAACTTATGAAGATGCGAGTGCATATTTTTCTTTTCAGGATTAAATCAAAAACTCTTGTACAAAAGACAGTTTCAGGATATGTACTCTTGTTTTAGGGCTATTGGTTTTGTGACTCATCTTCGTTCAATTCAGAAGTTAAGCTCAAAACTTAGTCAAATCAACAAAGTTCATTATACTTTCTTCATTATTTACTGACACTAACTGCACAATTGTATTTAACTAGTGCATATATATATATATATATATATATATATATATATATATATATATATATATATATATATATATATATATCTTCATTACCTACATAGAGAATGTTAGTGAAGAACCATTGACAAAAGGAACCATCTATTCACATTCCTATGCAAATAATCATCAAAAATTTACTCCTTTAATCGCAAGAGAGCCATGAAACATTCGTGAGATCAATAAATAGCTATCTTAACAATACAAAAATAAATTTCATGACACATGATTCATATGAAGAGATTTATCTTTGATTGAAACTAAAGTTGGGAAACTGAGTTAGGGACAACAACTCTCCAACCAACCATAGAAAAATTGTAGCCACTTCTCACTTATAGTTGTCACACTTGAGATAGATTCTAGTGCTTTAGGTGGAGTCATTTTGGAAGAGATACCAAATAGTTTCTTTAGTTGTAACATGATAACACAAGGTCACACAACCTTCTTCCACCAGTTACACAAATTCCCACTCTGTCTTCCAGAATTTACATACAGAACTGGAATCCATGCTAGGATACCATAAAATATAGAATTCTCAGCTCACGTTTAGGAGAAGAGAGTTCACACTAAGGAAATTTTCATCAACCTATAGTTGGAATATATCACCTCTCCAAGTGGTTCATTGGTGATACAAACCCTAATGATTTAGCCCTGAAGGAAAATCTTGGTGGTTCATCAACCTCACATGCACCTGAGTGATTCTTCCCAATACGATAGGTTCTTCAATCCCAAGCTTCTAGTAGATTATTATTCCATCAAAAAATCCTCCTCTCTCTGTAATATTTTCACCCTACAAGCCTCTTGATTTTTCCTCAGTTGGTTCACTTTTCCCAAAACTCGATCACTGAAATCTTGATCATTGTTCTCTTGTTTCCCTCTACCCCTTGGAGGAATTTTCTTCCAGTATTCATCATTATTCCCTTCCACTACACATGTGTGATTTAGTTTTCTCCTCCCCTTGACTCATTTTCGTGCCCCCCCCCAATAGACTAATTTTAAGAGTTTTTACGCAAGTCAACATTCTTTGGATAACATAACCCATGCTACCCTTAATTTTCTTTCCTCTCTTTTATTGTGTTGGAGTTGAAGGAAACATAGGCCTTTCCTTGTCTCTTGAGTTAAATTTAATTCATAGTCCATTCATTTAACCTTTTCAGCCAACCCATGGCTGATGTATTTAATTTTTTCAATTCCTCAATCAATCTCCCACTTCAAGAAAATTATAATTTGTCTCCCCTCTCTAAGGCTTTGAGTAATTAAAATTATATATAATGATGGAAACTTTAACCAGCATATGCCACAATAATCAATCAAAGATGGAAGATGATTCATTAATTTTTCATGGAGTAGCATGCTATTTGCACCCTAGATTGTTTGGTGTCTCAAATCATTGAGATGAAGAAGTCATAAGTGGAATTTATGAGGCTATTGACAAGCTAAGTTCATATCCATCAACTATAACATTGTTTAGATCTCAAGTAAGGGTGTACAAGTTAGAAAAAAAAAAATATTCAAAACCAAAACAACAAAGCATGATAAGATTAAAAGTGCTCTAGCACTATGATGGTACTTTTATGCATAAAGAGCCCTTATATTAAAAAAATTTGCAACTCACGTCTTGAGATAGGGAGAAAGTGCATCAATTCGTGAAAAAAAATGGAATTCCTTTGACCATATTCATTTCAATAAAAAAATTAGATTGTTCTTTGGAAAATTAGAAGATCTTGTTTATGTTTGTAATAATTTTCAATTGGCTTTAAATAATGTCGCTAAAGAATCATCTAATTCTTCTATTCTATGGTTGACTCCCATGAATTGGAGATCCTTTGCACATATTCATTCCAAGAAAATTAATAGATTTTTATTTGGAAAATTAGAAGATTATTTTTATGTTTGAAGTATCTTACAATTGGCTTTAAATAATGTGGCTAAAGACTCATACAATTCTTGAACTCCATGGTGTTAGTTTCCCGTGATTTAGCAGATTGATATACCAAATAGACAGGGTAACATGAGACCATCCCAATATTTAACCAAAAAAGAAGATTATACCGGGAATATCATATGAAAAACATAGTGAGCAGTATAGATAGACCAAAAAACACTCCTGTTTATTCCATTCATTTAGATCTTGATTTATTTATCTTGTTCAATGAAGATGAAATCAGCAAACAAGAAAACGAAAATGAAAAAGAGTTGATCCCACTTGAACAACCAAATCTGTCCTCAAATGAAAAACATAACATCTCAAACTTTAGCAGCTTTGAATAGCAGAATTATAGTGAGTTTGAAATAGAAACATTGTAGAACATGAGCTTTGATGGCTCTTGTGGAAAAAATGGTTCTGGAGATGGTGTATGGATACATAGTACAAGACATTCCTACAAACTTGATTTCCAATACACTAATAAAATTGTAGAATACAAAGCTCTCCTCCTTGGTTTACATTTTCTTAAGAACATAGGAGCCAAGAAAATATCATTCCAAGGAGATTTAGAGCTGATCATTAGGCAAATAAAAGGGGAGTATTCAACCAAAAACCCAATATTGAGAGAATATAGGAATGATTCCCTAGATCTCCTGAAAACCTTTGAGAAATATGAAATCACTTTCATCCCTAGATCTCGTAATAACCTTGCAAATGAGCTTGCAACAATTGCCAAATTCCCCATGTGAACAAACTATTCACAGCCAAAGTAAAAATCGGCCTACAGTACCTGACAATGAAAACTATTGGCAAGTGTTTGAGGGTGATAAACAAATTTTTGATTTTATGCAATATAAAAATGATTTTGTTGTATCAACACCTAACTCAAGCCATGAAGAAGATTGTTTTGCTGAAAAACAAGTCCACATAACAGATTTGTCCTCTATTGCTGATATAAACCAATTTGAACATATTTTTAAGGCAGGATTACTTGACAATCCAGACCAAAAGGACCTTGAAGTTTTACAATGAAAATATGATTCAATACCAAGGGTCCTTACACCATTAGAAGAGCTTTTTGACTTCAATGATGTAGCTAAAAAACCAAAGATGGAACCTACAGAAACTAATGTAGAAGAACATAACATAGGCAACATTTATGAACGTAAAATGATCAAGTAATCTAGCACTCTCCCTACTCATATAAAACATGAATATATTGAAATTTTCAAACAGTTTGGAGATGTGTTTGCATGGGGATACAAAGATCTAAAATCTTATGATACCAACATTATTCAACACAAAATTCCTCTTAAAGAAAATCAGAAACCTTTCAAACAAAAACTAAGAAGGATAAACCCTGTTTTATTACCTTTAGTTGAGAAAGATATCAAAAATATATATGATGTTGGGATCATAATTCCCATTAGATACTCAGAGTGGGTTTCCAACCTTGTATCTATTAGGAAGAAGACCGGGGAGATTAGGCCTTGCATTGACTTTAGAAATCTGAACAAAGCCTCCATGACAGGTAATTATCCTTTACCTAAAATGGATCACATACTCCAAAAGGTGGTTGGATCTAAGAGAATGTCACTATTGGATGGTTTTTTAGGCTACAACCAAGTGCTAGTACTCCCAAGTGATCATCACAAAACTGCCTTTACCACACCTTGGGGTACATTCATGTATGTTAAAATTCCATTTGGTTTGATGAATCCAGGGGCCACATTCCAAAGAGCCATGGACATAGCTTTCTCAGAAGACATAGGCTATTTCATAATCATTTACCTTGATGCCATCACTGTTTACTCCAAAACTGATAAAGAGAACTTAGTCCATCTGAGAAAAGTTTTTAAAAAATGTAGGAAATATGGCTTATCTTTGAATCCCAGAAAAACACTCTTTGGTCTCCAGGAAGGAAAAATCCTAGGCCACATAATCTCTGAAGAAGGAATCAAAGTAGATCCCAAAAGGATTGAAGGCATATTGAAATCAACCATCCTAGGAATCTCAAGTAGTTACAATCTTTCTTTGGGAAGATCAACTTTTTGAGAAGGTTCATCCCCAACCTTGCTAAACTTTTAAGGAATATCACAAACATGCTAAAAAATGGGATAGGAGTTAAATGAACCTTAACAGCCAAACAATCATTTGAACTAGTGAAACAAGCTCTCACTCAAACACCAATTCTCATCAGTCTTGATTTCACCAAGGATTTATACATTTTTTCATTTGCATATGAACATACCATTGCTGTAGTGTTGTTGCAAAAGAATAACATGGGCCAAGAAAAACCAATAGCCTTCTTTAGTAAAGCATTAAGAGATGATCCACTCAAATATAACATCATGGATAAATAAGCCTTAGCCTTGATAAAAGCTTTGAAAGATTTCTGATTCTACATTTTACTCTCATATCATTTCTTTTGTCCCATACACAGTTGTAAAGGACAACCTAAATCAAGACCCTAATGGTAAAAGGGGAAAATGGATTTCTATTATTTTAGAGTATGATTTAGAAATCAGACCCGCCAATCTAGTTAAAGAACAAGGATTAGCGAAACTCATGGCTGAATCAAATTTCTAGGCATTAGATATGAATATGGTAGATGTTTTAGAAGAACGGGAAGAATTCACTGCTCCATACACTGAAGAAATATTTTTGAAATCATCTTGGTATGTTGATATCATATATGTGCTTCTTTATCTCAATACCCCTCCTTCTTTATCAAAAACAAAAGCTATCTTTTTGAAACAAAAATCTTTAAAAATATGCATTTTATATGGGGTTCTGTATTGGAAGAATGTTGTTGGCATATTGCTTAAATGTTTTCTTGAGAATGATGCAGGAAAAATCATGCATGAGCTGCATGAGGGAGAGTGTGGAGGACACCTTCACTGGAAAACCACAGCAAACAAGATTCTTAGTGCTGGCTATTATTGGCTCACCCTTTTCCCTAACACCCAAAAACTAGTCCTGACTTGCCATAAGTGTCAATTTTTTTATGGCAAGAGAAAACCGTTACCTTTACCTTTGCATCCCATCAATGTTGAGGCTCCCTTTCAAAAATGGGGTTTGGACTTTATTGGAGAAATTCACCCCGCCTCATCTTCCCAACATAAGTGGATTCTTACTTCCACTAATTATTTCACCAAGTGGATAGAGGCTATCCCAATGCTACTGACTCAGTCATTATCAAGTTACTTGAGACCAACATATTATCCCGATTTGGTCGTCCTAGAAAGATCATCACAAACCATTTTTTTGCCTTTAAATCCAAAATAATGGTTGATTTATGCTATAAATATCATTACATTGGGGCATTCCACAGCTTACTACACCCAGGGTAATGCGCTAGCTGAGCCCTCTAACAAAATTTTGATCAACATTATCAAAATACTGTTGGAACAAAATAAAAAATCATGGCATAGTAAGCTAGTCCATGCCTTATGAGCTGATAGAATAACCACCAAGAAATAAATTAGTATGTCTCCCTATTAGTTGGTGTATGGCATGGATGCAGTCTTCCCAACATCCTTGGGAGTTCCAGTCATGAGACTCCTCCAAGAAGTGCAATTAGAAGAAAATGACATGCAGAAAAGGCTAAAACAAAACATTCATTTACAACAGTCAAGAGACGAGGTTTACAAAAGAACACAAGTAGTACACGAAAGCATCAAAAAGATCTTTTCCAAAAGGAGTAAAGCCAATAATTTTCAAGTTGGAGACACAGTTTTAAAATGGGACTCCAGGAGGGAAGACAAAGGTAAACATGGGAAATTTGAGAATTTGTGGAAAGGGCCTTATATCATTCATTCAATTAGGGGTCATAATTATTTCTTCTTACAAGGGTTGAATGGAGAAGAGTTATTTGGAGGACCTGTTAACGTAAGGATGCTCAAACACTATTTTTGTCAAGAATCCTAGCCTCAAAGTTTCCATTCATTATATATAGCATTGCATGATAAGTGATCATAAAAATCAAAAACAAAAAATCAGCACAAAAAAAAAAAAAAAGGAAAAGAGAACAGATTTGAAAATAGGTACAACCCCATACCCAAAACACAATACTACTAAAAGTGTGCAAGCTTAAGTGCCATTGCTGGTGAAAAAAGAATATCTTGTGCAGTCATCTAGCCTAATCATCGTTGAACATGCTTTAAAATTATGTTGATAAGTTAGTGTAATAATGATTGTCAGAAATATTCAAGCTTGACTTATCAGGAAAGATAGACTAGGGAATAAAGATATTGGTTCCACATGCTCAAAACAAAACCAAAGAGGAAGATAAGGATGCCTAACAAATGATATATTATAGCCCTTATCTTTCTATATACTTTTATGCAAAATAATATTTGTGTGCAGCTTGTTCCAATGCCACAAACCATGGTAAGTCAAACTTCCTAATCCTGATTTGAATCATGCTTTCAATTTCATGTCAATGGTTTAGAGAATCAAGACTGCCAAAATTTTAATCTTGGCAATCAAATAGTCTAGGTAGAGAATAAAAGAGTTCTCCTGCTTAATTTGAATTCTTGGAAGCAATAAGGATAGAAGTAGATAGTTTATTTTTGTTTTCAAAATAAAATATCATGAGTTTTCTAGTTCAAATGCACTCAAAGAAGAAAAAATGTTAGGACCAAAAGTTTGGGTAGGTAGAAATGTTGTTGAAAGACTCCTATGTGGTATATTATTAATATCATGACTTCAAAAGAAACATTAGCAAGTGAAAAGAAGGCAAAAATCTGCCCAATGGAAGAGGCATTGGTCTTCAAAACCTCAGAAATTTGATAAACTGAAAGTTCTGGACACCTCCAAAAAAGAGATGCCCTCCCCAAGTGGAACCACTGTTAGTCATCAGTAATTTTTGCTGATATCAAAAGATGGCTAAGTAATGGTCCTATATTTCCAAAAACAAAATTTGAGAAATATTGTGAAGTTTTAGAAATCTCACTACCTTCATTAGCCTAAGTCAAACTATTTCACTAAAATTCTCCCTCTCTACCCTCTAAGTTTCACCTCACTGTTCCAAAAATACTTCGATTACTAAGCTTGTTAACCTCACTTCACTACCTCACCCTCATTCTCATTCATGGCCTTTCTTCCTCTGAAAAACCCATTTCTTCCTTTCCTAAAAAAAACCCTCATAAAACACCCTTTCATTCATCATCTTTCCTCTTAAGAAATTAAACAATGTAAAAACTCCCTTTTTACATTGCTTAAAACTAGATTTTAGCCTGTTGGGTCCTTTAAATTTATTATAAAACTCTGTTTTATGTATAAAACCCACCCTTTTATAAAGTATAGGCCTTAAGCCCCTTTTCTTCTTAGCCCCAACCCCCTCACATTCCTATGACCATTACCTCCGCTATCCCAAAGCCTTTCCCCCTATGTGAATAAACCTATGCCCCTTTCATTTTCACAAGCTCCCAAAAACCTTATAAAATGCCCTGCCAAACCTTCAAAATATTAAGACAATGGGCCCCTCCTCCCACTATCTGGTACCCCTCCATAAACCATATAAATCAATGCATTTCGTTAATATTTGAGGCCCCGAGCCCCACCCTCCATTTAAACCCGCAATCCTACCATATCACGCCATCTATCCTCCACTCTGTCGGCCTGATCAACTATCCATCGCCTCCTCGATGTGCGTAAACCATTGATCTCCCATCTTGAGATCCAATGGCCCGCATCTTATATCGCAAATAAAATTGTGATGTGGTTAGCATTTCACGACCGACGTAAAATTGGTAGTTTTTCCCCACCACGTGTCTCATCTTAAGACGTATTGCGCGCCCTCCGCCAAAAACTTCTTACCACCTATCTTCCACGCGATAAAACCATTTTCGATTTTCAAAAGCCACTTCCCTCCGTGCTATTTTTCTAACTTTTCCCGCTCCCGTTCAAACTCCTCCTAGTTCCACCTTTGGAACCTTTCCTCCTGCACCCTCTCCTCCTCTGCAAACACCCTCTGATAGTCCAAAACCCCGAAAAAAGTAGTAAAACTCTCCCCATATTCTTTTTAACAAATTATTTGTGTTTTGTGCATGTTTTAATTGCAGACAGAAATGAAACGATTCCGTAGGGTCAAAATTGATCACAGAGAGGGCCTGGATGACGATCCAGGAGCTCATAAAAGATCAATAAAGGCCAGAAGATATGTGCTAATATTTGCATCGATGAAACATGATCATTGATGGATCAAATGAATGCTCCAACCACAAAGAAAGCTTCCCCTGCACACGGAAGATAGAAGCAGTCAAAGAAACAGTGAAAAGAAGAAGTCAGAAGGATTAAAGGGCTAATCCTAATCAAAATCCAAAACAAAAGGGTCAACTAATCAAAACAGAAGATTAAAGAAAGAAAGGCAGACAAATAAAAGTCAAAGATGAAAGGATAAAGGCAAAGGATCAAAAGAATAAAAAAAAAGGATTGAATGAACAGAACAAATATCAAACAGATGAAATAAAAATATGATAAAAACAAATAGTCAGAGCTTAAAGACAGAGTTTAAGGCCTCATAATAGAGATTAAAGATAAAACAAAGGGAAAATTAACCCAAAGTAAATCCACATGACTCAACCTATGGCAGTTACTCTTCTCAAAAGATATTTTGCCACCTAGTGCCTTGTTTCCTTCAATAAAGCATTAAGGCAGTTATTGAGCCTAGTCAGAGATATTTATATCTTCCAAACAATTATTGTAAAATTTATGAATAGGCCTTAAATTCAAAAATTTCACCTACATTCCCTTAGAAGTTAAGATAGAAGTTATTATTCAAATAAATATCTACAGATATTCCTACCTTGAGCCTTGCATGGTCTTCAAATTAACTCTGTAATAAATGACACTAAAATCCCAGCTTAGCTTCACCTTCTCATTTGCAGATAAATACTGCATTTGAACTCATTATCTGGGGGGCATTTGATGACTCTTTGAAGTAATACATAGTCTCTTGGAAGTTGAAAATAAATTGATGTCTTGGAACTTGTGGATGCCTCAATTTTTTTGTTGATGGAGGAGGCTAGATTACAGGATCCCTGAGCCTGGTTGTTGGTGAAGTGCTTCTAATCTTTTATTGTTATTTCTTGTCTCATTATGTTTCCATCTTTCTATGTTGCAGTAGAACAAAATATTTAGACTAAGAAATGTTTCTAAAGGCGCCTTAGTTCTATTTGTTCTTCATTGCCTTAATGTTTTCTTCTACTAAGACATTTTAGGGAATTCTTAATTTCTCTCTAGACCCCCTAATCTTTTTTATTTCATGAATAGTTTAATACAGTTGGTATCAAGAATGATTTATGGCTAGCCCTTCTTACTTGATGTCACTAAAACATTGTTTCTGAAGTCTCTCTCTAAAGTACCATTAGTTAAATTCTTCCAAAGAGGTTTTGTTTCGATCACACCCTTTGTACTTTCTTAAATAATTGTTTTAGAGATCTTCATAGCTATAATCAAATATTTTTAGGCTTTCCCTCTTCTCTGATTATGTTATATGTGTGTCTTGAATGCTTTTTGTCCTTGAAGGTGAAATCACCAGAAGTTAAATGAGTTTCTCGCCTTCTATATTTCATTGGAAATGTTTGTCTTGAATAATTATATGCTTTAGTTGAATCAAAGAATTTATGGTTTTCCCTGTCTATTGATTGTCTCTTCATGCTTATTATATTTGAGTCCCTTTGTTAAAAAGTACATATGATAAAGGATTCTTAATTTCCCTTTGTCCTACTTTTTATTCTCACAATTGATGTCCATCTCATTACCCCTAAAAACCTTGAAGATCCACTGACCAAGTTAGATTTTCCCTGTGATGCTCCCCAATCAATTGATGAATTTTTCATGACTTTCATAGACTCCATTGCCTGATGACTTAGAGATTTCCTCATTCCATCTATGCTGCTTAATCATCATTCCCAACCAAAACAATCAAACAAACTTTGTACTTAATAACTAGCCTAAAATAAACCATCTAAAGAAAACAAGTTCATATCCTTTGCAAAAAAATAGAGAGAGCCCTCTCTGAGTCCAGGAAGGCTAGGTCCTAGGACTCCAAAGATTGGTCTCATGTTACCCTGTCCATTTTGTATAACAATCTGCTAAATGACGAGAAACTAACATTTTTTGGTGATCACGGTGGGAAATTTGAGTATATAGTTGCCTAAATACACCTGAAAAACTCATTAAACCCTCAGTTAAGATTAAGAAAATCAATTGGTAGCCAAGAGTATAACCTAATTATCTCACCATCCTAGCTAAATGATGATTCAGTTACAAAACGCTCATACGAATCTTAGGGCTACATAAAGAAACTCATAAAACCCCAAAAACATTCCGAGATTGGTTTTTGTCAATTATTGGTGGTGGACAATAAACAATAAATCCTTAAAAACAGTAAAAATATCCACCTGGCAGCTCCACTATTCTCCAGTAGGCCTATTACTTCACTGGTTTTCTTTTAGACTACCTTAGGATTGTATAAAACCTGCCCTAAGAAGTTTAGAAGCCTAGTCCCACATTGTAGAAGTTTACTAATCATTGAGAGAGGTCAACCTTTTGAAAACAGTCCTAAACTTTCAGCCTCTCCAAATTTTGAGTTTGAAATATGGCTTCACAAAGGATCAATACTAGATCTCATCCAGACCCTACCCCTCCTACTATAGTTGATGATCCAGAAAATATTTTGTGGCAAACTTCTAAATCTGGAAATTTAACTACTGTTAGAACCATTCCAAGAGCAAGATATGTCCTTGAACACCTTACAGTCTTGAAAGATCCTCAATTTGACTTGCACCATTCAAAGAACATATTTAGAACCAAGTCACATAGTGATATTGACCAAACTGACTTTGAACCCATAGATTTGCAGCAGAGTTCTAGTACATAATCCTCTCCTTCTACTCCTCCTTATTTTTAGCTCTTCCATCACTTTAGCTCCTTCCATAATAAATCTGCTCATAATCAGTTTGTTGGTCCAAGTACTTCCACCACACCCATCCATACTTCCACTATTCAAAAAACTCCATTTCATCCCACATTCCCTCTCAAAAATCCTCCTCTTATAAACGTTCCATTTGCTCCTATCATAGCAGCATGGTATGCCCCCTTGGTGTTACCCCAACCTCTTGTGCCTTTACCAAATTATTATCAATCTAGAATTTCCCATTTCACTAGAACTGAATCTACTACTGCCCAACAGCATGTAGATAAAATAAATGATGCCTTTGAATACATGGAAATAGCAGAAGAGACCATTAAGATAAGAATATTTGCCCAAAAAATAGGAGGAGAAGCCAAAAAATGGTTTAAAAGCTCGAATCCTAACAGCATTAATGATCTCCCTTCTCTATACCAAACATTCATAAACAAATGGGAAATTAAAAAGAATCCTCTCCAAATCATTTCAGAATATAGCAATCTTAAAAGAAATTCTAGGGAAAGTGTCCAATATTACTGCACTAGATTTAATAGTGTTTATAATGTACTTCCCCTAAACATGAAACCTCCACTAGGCTTAGCCTTAGCAAAATTTCCAGAGGGTTTTGACCCAGATATGGCCTATCAACTAAGAGAAAGAGACCCCTTGACTTTAGAAGATATGTATAGGGGAGTTGTAAGTGTGGAATAAAATCTGATTGAGAAAAGAGCTAGGTTAAAATCAGAAAAAAGAGTTACATACAAAGATGAAACAACGACCTCAACCTCATCATCTAATGCCAAAATTGATAACATGGTGAGGGTAATGGAAAGAATGTTGGAAAGGATAAACTTAACTGATAGAGTACCTCCTAGGGAGAACCAAGTAAATCCCCAAAATAGAAACATAAATCGAAATTTCAGAAGTGATCCTATTCAAAATAGACAAAGAGATAATGACCAACAAATTAGGCCTCATTTCTAAGAAAACTATGTGGATGAAGAAGAAAGGGAGATCGAAATGTTGGAGGTAAATCATGTAAACTTGATAGGATCTAACAGTGAGGGTGATGTTTTCCTTACTGAAGAATAAAAAAGATTCCTTTCCTCAGAACAAATTGAAAACAACCATGAGGATTCTAAATATTATCAATTGGGATTTGAAAATGCTATAGCAAAAATAACCAAGTGGCCTCCAAGAATAATAACACAGAAACTTATGTTAGGAAAACCTAAAAAATCCTCCTAAAAAGACAAAAAATAATACCAACACTGTGGCTAAGAAATCTGATCTAAATAAAGAAAAAATCAACCAACAAAGTGTTAACCCAAGCTGCCCTAGTACTTTTGCTAGTGGCCCTGAGAAATCTGTCCAAACCAACAGTCCTAATAAAACTCAGCAAATCAGAATTGCTGAAAAGACTATGTGTGACCAAGCAGATGTAAATATGTCAAAAAACACTAGCACCTTTCAGCCTTGAGAGAGAAATTTCGAAGATTAAAATTAGCATACCCTTAGCTGAACTAGTGACCCAGAATGTATATAAAAATCAAGTTTTGAAAGTTTTGAATATAGGAAATGATACTGGTACTTTAAACTTGACAGATGATAAACCAGAATTGTTTTTTAGTCCTGAAGTAGAAAGAAAATACCAATATGTCCCTCCATTCTATGTCAGTCAGAATATAGATGATAAAATATTACACAATGCCATGCTAGACTCTGGTGCCTCTCACAACCTCATGCCAAAGGTGGTGATGGAGAGATTAGGCCTAGAGATTACTAAACTTTACAAAGACCTATATTCTTTTGATTCAAGTAGAGTCAAGTGTTTGGGCCTAATTAAGGATTTATTTTTCAATCTGGCACAAATTCCTGCTAAGAGTATAGTCATGGACATAGTAGTTGTTGACATTCCCCCGAAGTATGGCATGATTTTATCTAGATCATGGGGAGCCAAACTTCAAGGGAACCTTCAAATGGACATGTCTTATGCCACCATCCCCGTCTTTAACCAAACAAGAAGATTATACCAAGAATCTCATATGAAATATATGGTGAGAAGTCTAGATAGGCCAAACAACACTCCTATTTATTCCATTCATTCAGATCTTGATTCATTTGTCTTGTTCAATGAATATTAAATTAGAAAACAAGAAAACGAAAATGAAAAAGAGTTGAGCCCACTTGAATAGCCAAATCTGTCCTCAAATGAAAAACATAATAGCTGAAACTTTAGCAGCTTTGAACAACAGAATGATAGTGAGTTTGAAATAGAAACACTATGGAACATGAGCTTTGATGGCTCTTGTGGAAAAAATGGTTCTAGAGTTGGTGTAAGGATACATAATACAAACAAAGGACATTCCTACAAACTTGATTTCCAATGCACTAATAACATTGTAGAACATGAAGCTCTCGTCCTTGGTTTACATTTTCTTAAGAACATAGAAGCGAAGAAAATATTAGTCCAAGGAGATTCAGAGTTTATCATTAGGCAAATAAAAGGGGAGTATTCATAAAAAAACCCAAGATTAAGAGAATATAGGAATGTTTCCCTAGATCTCCTGAAAACCTTTGAGAAATATGAACTCACTTTCATCCCTAGAGCTCAGAATAACCTTCCAAATGAGCTTGTGTTTACTACCAACATTTTCCAAATTCCCCATGTGAACGAGCTATTCACTGTCAAAGTAAAAAATCAGCCTACAATACCTAACAATGAAAACTATTGGTAAGTGTTTGAGGGTGATAAACACATTGTTGATTTTCTACAATCTAAAAATTATTTTGTTGTATCAACACCTAGCTCAAGCCATGAAGAATATTGTTTTGATGAAAAACAAGTCCACATAATAGATTTGTCCTCTACTGCTGATATAAACCAATTTGAACATATTTTTAAGGAAGAATTGCATGACAATCCAGACCAAAAGGACCTTGGGGTTTTACAATGAAAATATGATTCAATACCAAGGGGCCTTACACCATTAGAAGAGCTCTTTGACTTCAATGATGTAGCTAAAAAACCAAAGATGGAACCTACAGAAACTAATGTAGAAGAACATAAAATAGTATAGCATGAATGAACCCAAAATGATCAATTTATCTAGAACTCTCCCTACTCATATAAACCAAGAATATATTGAACTTTTCAAAGACTTTGGAGATGTGCTTGCATGGGAGTACAAAGATTTGAAATCATATGATACCAGCATTATTCAACACAAAATTCCTCTTAAAGAAAATCAGAAACCTTTCAAACAAAAACTAAGAAGGATAAAACATGTTTTATTACCTTTAGTTGAGAAATATATCAAAAGGATGTATGATGTTGTGATCATAATTCCCATTAGATACTCAAAGTGGGTTTCCAACCTTTTATCTGTTAGGAAGAAGACCAGGGAGATTAGGTTTTGCATTGACTTTAGAAATTTGAACAAAGGCTCCCTGAAAGATAATTATCCTTTGCCTAAAATGGATCACATACTCCAAAAGGTGGTTGGATCTAAGACAATATCACTCTTCGATGGTTTTTCAGGCTACAACCAAGTGCTAGTACTCCCAAGTGATCAGCACAAAACTACCTTTACCACACCTTGGGGTACATTCATGTATGTTAAAATGTCATTTGGTTTGATGAATGTAGGGGCCACATTCTAAAGGGCCATGGACATAGCTTTCTCACTAGACATAGGCTATTTCAAAATCATTTACCTTGATGACATCAATGTTTACTCCAAAACTGATAAAGAGCACTTAGTCCATTTGAGAATTTTTTTTGAAAAATGTAGGAAATATGGCTTATCTTCGAATCCTAGCCAAACATTATTTGGTATCTGTTGGGGTTCCCATGTTTTGGCAAGGTTGGTAATACGAAAAGATGAGACAACATCAAACCACTTTCAGACCCTAGGATCTAGACCTCCTGGGTCCAGACAGGGATCTCTCTATGATATGTCAAACGTATATGTCTTTGAAGCTCGGTGTTAAGACATTAGGCTAGTTATAAGGCTCGGAGTTTGTTTGTTTGATTGTGAGTTTGGTTGTTGGGAATCAGGAAGGAAGGATTCAATACAAAACAAGGATGAGCAAAGAGGATTCTAGGTAAGGGAGAGATATATCGAAGGACATCAAGACCATTGGGTAAATGGAGTCAGGAAAGGGTTTACTTGCTATTCAACATGCAGGCTTTCAATTGGGCTAGTCATCTAAAGCATTGGATCCTAAAATGATTGGTGGAATGGAAAAATAAGGAAGAAGGTGGAAGAAGGAGAGGATACCAATTTCTGTCTATAGATCAGGTCAGAGGTCATTTAACTCCAGACCTGCTTGGACATACTCAGAGGAAACTCTCAAAGGAGGGCAAAAGAGCAACTTGAGGGAACTTAGAAAGGTTTGATTGAAATGAAAAAGATCTTAGTGAGGCCAGAGACAAAGTCCTAATCTCCCAGTGTTCTCAATTCATCCAATTAAATTATAAGAAGAAAATCTAAGAAACAGATTCATCAATTCATACATCAGCTATCAGGAAATGACATCCACTACACTGGTTAAATTAACTAAAACTAATTCTTAGATAACACATTTAGCAAAAAACATTAAGGCAAGGAGAGCAGAAACATAGGGTGCCTAACAAGGGAAAATCCTTTGCCAAATTTTTGATGCAAGCTAGAAGAAATGAAATGGAATGAAATAAAACACAGAGACAGAAAAAAAATCACTGCAACTTTAGATCAGGATCCAAAGGAATGTGCTTTTCATATTAAGTGCAACACCAGTCAAGTACAACATTACTTACAGCTTGATATGCAGCCTGATAAACCTTCCTCAGCCTATCTTACAATCTTACATAGAGAAATTCTCTTAAGAAAAACAACTTGCATTCTACTGATATCCAATCAACAACCTTTATAATGAGTTTTTGTATGAATTTTACAGCAGAAAGATGAGTCGAGGAGGTAGGTGGAAGACTAAATGAAACATTAAAACTTGGAGAAGAAAGAGAGGGCCGAAGCCCATTCAGTTTAAATTCTCTACATTTATCTCTGGTACCCTTTGGAACGAAAGAGTGATCTTCTTCAGTCTTCCAATTACTTTGGTATGACTGTGATGTACTCTGGCTGCAGTACTGTGTAGTACTCTGGTGAATAAACAAAAAAGTGAAGTGAATGACGGTGAGGTCCGCCATACTTGTGAAACAAATGCTCTGGTAGCTCCGGACTGTGGTCAAGGCAGAAATCTTCTTTGGAACACGGCATAGACTAAAAACGGTATGGGCACCTCGTCCTTCCATGGAGAAAAACATTTTGCTGATGTAGAAAGCCTGCTATTCATTAATTTCCGTGTTGCGTATCCTCTGTGGGATCTATGATGTATTCAAACAGGTACTTTTCTTCTAAAACACAAAGTTAAGGCTCAAAGATCTTCATTTTCGTGCCTTAGACTCTCTGCTGCTCCTTTCTGTCTCTGTCGGTGAAAACCTGCTGCTGTATTAAAAACTGTGTAATCATGGCGGCGTTCACCATTGACAACCCTACAAAACACGCAACTTGGTTATGAAATCCATGCATAGGGGGGTGGCTATGGAGGACGGGAGAACAATAGTGCAGTGGTGGTGAAACAATGTTTTTAAATGGAAAAAGGGTGAAATATGCAGCGAAAAGGTGAAAACAGCAAATAATAGAGTTTTGTGGAGAAATTCATCGTAAACCATTCGATCGTGGTCCAGTGGCGGGGATCGACGGTGGATATTAAACAGTGGGATGATTTATGAACATTGGGTGGAATAAATATGAAACATAAGACTTTAATGTAAAATACGAAACTTTGGTTATAAGCAAAAATGCAAACGAATGCGATGAAATGCAATGAAATGCGATGGGAATGATCATACGAGATGGGACCCGCCGTGGGTGGAGGGCGATTAGTTCTGAGCCGTTATATCTAACTGATAGATCAATGGCGGAGATGTGGTCGGGGGATTGCAATCGGAGGGAACAAAGGGGTGACACATTACAAAGTTGCGATTGCAATGGAGCTTGCGATTGCGATTGTAACTGGAAAGCGACGACTGTTGGATCAATCGGGGGGAATCAACGGCGGAGATTGGATTGGCGGATCACAATCGGAGGGAACAAAGGGGTGACACATTAAAAATTTGCGATTGCGATGGAGCTATTGCCACGATCATACGATGGTCGTCGGGTCTGGCGGAGGGATGGACGGCTCAAATCGGATCAGAAAGTCGCAATCGGAAGGAGAGGAAGGGGGGTCGCAACGAAAGTTTCGATTGCAATTGGGCGAGGAGTGCGATTGGCGGTGGACCGTCCGATCTGGCAGGGAGATCGATAGTGGAGAAGGCAGTCAGGAGGTCGCAATCGGTGAACACAAGGGATGGCACCACTGGAAGTTTCGATTGCGATTGGGCGGGGAGTGTGATTAGCACTCGACCATCCGATCGGGATAGTGTATTGACGGTGTTGAATACATCGCGGGCCTTATAGAACAACACCAATCGCATCAGACTTTTTTCGATGTTACAAAGGAATTTTCCCCTCCGACAACTCCGATTGTGATTGGCGCTTAAAGTTTAAGCGCTTGGTCTTAGCGCTGGGGCATATGGGGAAGTGGTTTAAAGGGGCCGGCGGGAAAGGGGCTAAGCCCTATTATAAAGTTTAAAAAGTGGGTTTTTGGCCCATTTTAATGAATTTTAAGGGTTAGGAAGCGGAACGATAGGGGAAGAGAATGGGAATTTTGCCAAACAAAGGGTAAGGGTAGAAATCCAAGGGGATTTTGGATATGATTTAGAGGATAAAGGGGGACTTAGAGGGAAGAAAGGGGACTTTGAAAAAAGGGGAAAAAAGGGGTAAAATGGGACATTCTGCAGAGGTACAAGGGCAAATGAGGGCCTTTTGGAGCATAATTCTTTGCAATCAGTGAGGCTCATAGACTCAAGAACATTAGAGGGGAAATAATCAAAGGTTGGGAACATGAAAGGCTTCAAGGATGATGTGTTTTCAAGGGAAATGCATTCCTTGAAGACTCATAAAACAAATAGCCCCTTGCTTGCTTGTCAAGGAATTTATAGGGGGCTAACAGTATCCATGAAGGAAAACTCCTAGGCCACATAATCTTTGAAGAAGGAATCAAAGTAGATCCCAAAAGGATTTAAGGCATATTGAAAATCAACCATCCTAGGAATCTCAAGGAGTTACAATATTTCATTGGGAAAAGATCAACTTTTTGAGAAGGTTCATCCCCAACCTTACTAAAATTTTAAGGAATATCACAAACATGCTAAAAAAGTGGACAGGATTTAAATGGACCTTAACAGCCAAACATTCATTTAGACTAGTGAGACAAACTCTCACTCAAACACCAGTTCTCATCAGTCCTGATTTCACTAAGGATTTCTACATTTTTTTCATTTGCATTTGAACACACCATTGTTAAAGTGTTGTTGCAAAAGGATAACATGGGCCAAGAACAAACGATATCCTTTTTTAGTAAAGCATTAAGAGATGCTCCACTCAAATATAACATCATGGAGAAACAAGCCTTAGCCTTGATAAAAGCTTTGAAAGATTTCCGAGTCTACATTTTACACTCTCATATCATTGATTTTGTCCCACACACAGTTGTCAAGGACATTCTAAATCAATACCCTGATGGTAAAATGGGAAAATGGATTGATATTATTTTAGAGTATGATTTAGAAATCAGACCCACAAAGCTGGTTAAAGGACAAGGATTAGAAAAACTCATTGTTGAATCAAATTTCCAAGCATTAGATACGAATATGGCTGATGTTTTAGAAGAACAAGAAGAATTCACTGCTCCAATCATTGAAGAAATATTTCTGAAATCATCTTGGTATATTGATATCGTATATGTGCTTCTTAATCTCAATACACCTCCTTCTTTATAAAAAACAAAAGCTAGATTTTTTAAACAAAAAGCTTTAAAATTTTGCATTTTAGATGGAGTTCTATATTGGAAGAATGTTGTTGGCATATTGCTTAAAGGTTTGCTTGAGAATGATGCAGGAAAAATCATGCATGAGCTGCATGAGGGAGAGTGTGGAGGACAACTTTACTGAAAACCACAATAAACAAGATTCTTAGAGCTGGCTATTACTGGCCCACCCTCTTCCCTGACACTCAAAAACTAGTCATTACTTGCCATAAGTGTCAATTTTTTTATGGAAAGAGAAAACTCCTACCTTTACCTTTGCATCCCATCAATGTTGAGGCTCCCTTTCAACAATGGGGTTTGGACTTTATTGGAGAAATTCACCCCACCTCATCTGCCCAGCAGAAGTGGATTCTTACTGCCACTGATTATTTCACCAAGTGGATAGAGGCTATCCCTTCTAGGAATGTTAATGACTCAGTCATTATCAATTTCCTTGAGACCAACATATTATCCTGATTTGGTTGTCCTAGAAATATCATCATAGACAATGTTGTTGCCCCTAAATCCAAAAGAATGGTTGATTTATGCTATAAATATCATATTACATTGGGGAATTCCACAGCTTACTACCCCCAGTGTAATGGACTAGCTGAGTCCTCCAACAAAATTTTGATCAACATAATCAAAAGACTGTTGGAACAAAATAAAAAAACATGGCATAGTAAGCTAGTCCATGCCTTATGGGCTGATAGACTAACCACCAAGAAATCAATCAATATGTATCCCTATCAGTTGGTGTATGGCATGGATGCAGTCTTCCCAACATCCTTGGGAGTTACAATCATGAGACTCCTCCAAGAATTGCAATCAGAAGAAAATGACATGCAGAGAAGGTTGAAACAGAACATTCATTTACAATAGTCAAGAGAGGAGGTTTACAAAAGAACACAAGCAGTACAGGAAAGCATCAAAAATATCTTTGACAAAAAGACTAAAGCCAATAATTTTCTAGTTGGAGACATAGTTTTAAAATGGGACTCCAGGAGGGAAGACAAAGGTAAACATGGTAAATTTGAGAATTTGTGGAAAGGGCCTTATATCATTCATTCAATTAAGGGTCATAATGCTTTCTGCTTACAAGGACTAAATGGAGAAGAGTTACTTGGAGAAATTTTCAGTGGCAGGGTGCTCAAACACTATTTTTGTCAAGAATCCTAGCCTCAAATTTTTCATTCATTATATATCACATTGCATGATAAGAGAACATAAAAAGTAAAAAATAAACTGAAAAAAAAAAAAAAAAAGGAAAGGAAAATAGTGCAGATTTGAAAAGACGTATATCCCCATACCCAAAAATAGTGCTACTGAAAGTGTGCACACCCAAGTGCCACTGCTAGTGTAAAAATATTATATTATTTAGTCATCGAGCCTAATCATGGCTGAACATTCTTTAAAATTATGTTGATAAGTTAGTGTAATAATGATTGTCAAAAATATTCAAGCTTGACTTATCAGGAAAGATAGATTATGGAATAAAGATACTAGTTCCACATGCTCAAAACAAAACAAAAGATGAATATAAGGATGCCTAACAAATGATAGATGATAGCCCTTATCTTTCTATTTACTTTTGTGCAAAATAATGTTTGTTTTCAGCTTGTTCCAATGCCACAAACCATGGTAAGTCAGACTGCCTTATCCTGATTTGAATCATGCTTTCAATTTCATGTCAACAGTTTAGAGAATCAAGACTGCTAAACAATTTAATCTTGGCAGTCAAATAGTCTAGGTAGAAAATAAAGGAGTTCACCTTCTTAATCTGAATTCTTGGAAGCAATAAGGATAGAAGTAGATAGATTATTTCTATTTTCAAAATAAAATATCATGAGTTTGCTAGTTCAAATGCACTCAAAGAAGAAAAAAATGTTAGGACCAGAAGGTTTGGTAGGTAGAAATGATGTTGAAAGACTCCTATGTTGTAGATTATTAAGAACATCACTTCAAAAGAAACATCAGCAATTTAAAAGGAAGGAAAAAATATGCCCAATGGAAGAGGCATTGGTCTTCAAAACCTCATAAATTTGATAAATTGAAAGTTCTGGACACCTCCAAAAAGCAGTTGCCCTCCCCAAGTGGAGCCACTTTTAGTCATCAGTAATTTTTGTTGATATCAAAAGATGACTAAGTAATGGTCCTATATTTCTAAAACCAAAATTTGAGAAATATGGTGAAGTTTTAGAAATCTCACTGCCTTCATTATCTTAATTCAATATGTTTCACTATAATTCTCCCTCTCTGCCCTCTAAGTTTCACCTCACTGTTCGAAAAAGACTTCGATTATTGAGCTTGTTAACCTCATTTCACTACCTCACCCTCATTCTCATTCATGGACTTTTTTCCTTTGAAAACCACATTTCTTCCTTTACTTAAAAAAAAAAAAAAAAAAAAAAAAAAACTCATAAAACACCCCTTCATTCATCATCTTTCCTCTTAAAAAATTAAACAATGTAAAAACTCCCTTTTTACATTGTTTAAAACTAGGTTTTATCCTATCGGGTCCTTTAAATTTATTATAAAACTCTGTTTTATGTATAAAACCCACCATTTTATAAAGTATAGGCCTTAAGCTCCTTTTCTTCTTAGCCCCAGCCCCCTCACATTCCTATGACTGTTACCTCCGCTATCCCTAAGACTTCCCCCCTATGCGAATAAACCTTCGCCCCTTTCATTTTCATAAACTCCCAAAAACCTTATAAAAGGTCCGACCAAACCTTCAAAATATTAAAAAAATGGGCCCCTCCTCCCACTATTCAACGCCCCTCCATAAACCATATAAACTAACACATTTCGTTAATATTTGAGGCTCCAAGCCCCACCCTCCATTTAAACCCGCCATCCAACCATATCACGCCACCTGTCCTTCACTCCATCAGCCCAATCAACTGTCCATTGCCTCCCCGATGTGCGTCAACCCGTTGATCTCCCATCCCGAGATCCAACAGCCTGCATCTTATATCACAGATAAAATTGCGACGTGGTTAGCATTTCAGAACCCATGTGAAATCGACAGTTTCGCCCTGCCACGTGTCTCATCTTGAGACGTATCATGCTCCCTCCGCTAAAAACTGCTTACCACCTATCTTTAGCGTGATAAAACCATTTTCGAATTTCAAAAACAACCTCCCTCCGCACCATTTTTCAAAATTTTCCCGCTCCCGTTCAAACTCATCCTGGTTCCACCTCTGGAACCTTCCTCCTGCACCCTCTCCTCCTATACAAACACCCTTTGACAGTCCAAAACCCCAAAAAAGGTAGTAAAACCCTCCCTGCAAGATTTTTAACTAATTATTTGTGTTTTGTGCAGGTTTTAATGGCGGACATAAACATAAATATTCTGCAAGGTCAAAATTGATCACAAAGAGGGCCTGGATGATGATCCAGGAGCTCATAAAATATCAATAAAGGCCAGAAGGTCTGTGCCAATATTTGCACCAATGAAACATGATCATCGATGGATCAAATGAACCCTCCAACCACGAAGAAAGCTTCCCCTGCACACGGAAGATAGAAGCAGTCAAAGAAATAGTGAAAAGAAGAAGTCAAAAGGATTAAAGGGCTAATCCTAATCAAAATAAAAAACAAAAGGGTTATCCAATCAAAAAAAAATATTAAAGAAAGAAAGGAAGACAAATAAATGTCAAATATGAAAGGATAAAGGCAAAGGATCAAAAGAATAAAACAGAAAGATTGAACGAAGAGAACAAAGATCAAATAGATTAAAGAAAAATATGATAAAAACAAATTGTCAGAGCTTAAATACAGAGTTTAAGGCCTCATAACAGAGATTAAAGATAAAACAAAGGTCAAATTAACACAAAGAAAATTCGAATGACTCAGCCTATGGCAGTTACTCTTCTCAAAAGATATTTTTCCACCTAGTGCTTTGTTTCCCTCAATAAATCATTAAGGGAGTTATTGAGCTTAGTCAGAGATATTTATATCTGCCAAACAATTATTGTAAAAGTTATGAATAGGCCTTAAAGTCAAACATTTCACCTATATTCCCTTAGAAGTTAAGATAGTAGTTATTATTCAGAGAAATATCTGTAGATATTACTTCCTTGAGCCTTGCATGGCCTTCAAGGTTAGGAATTCATTAACTTTGTAATAAATGACACTCAAACCCTAGCTTAGCTTCACCTCCTCATTTGTAGATAAATGTTGCATTTGAACTCATTATCTGGGGGGCATTTTATGATTCTTTGAAGTAATACATAGTCTCTTGGAAGTTGAAAAGAAATTGATGTTTTGGAACTTGTGGATGCCCTGATTTTTTTGTTGATGGAGGAGGCTAGATTGTAGGATCCCTGAGCCTAGTTGTTGGTGAAGTACTTCTAATCTGTTATTGTTATTTCCTGTCTCATTATGTTTCCATCTTTCTATGTTGCAATAGAATAAAATATTTAGACTAAGAAATGTCTTAATTTCTCTGTAGACCCCCTAAGCTTGTTTATTTCATGAATTTAGTTTAATACATTTGGTATCAAGAATGATTTATGGCTAGCCCTGCTTACTTGATGTCACTAAACACTGTTTCTGAAGTCTCTCTCTAAAGTACCATTAGTTAAAGTCCGCGAAAGAGGTTTTGTTTCGATTATACCCTTTGTACTTGCTTAAATACTTGTTTTAGAGATCTTCATAACTATAATCAAAGATGTTTAGGCATTCCCTCTTCTTTGATTATAGTTATATGTGTGTCTTAAATGTTTTCTGTCCTTGAAGGTGAAATCACTAGAATTTAAATGAGTTTTTCGCCTTCTATATTTCATTGGAAATGTTTGTCTTGAATAATTATATTCTTTAGTTGAATCAAAGAATTTATGGTTTGCCCTATCTATTGATTGCCTCTTCATGCTTATGATATTTGAGTCCCTTTGTTAAAAATTACATATGATAAAGGATTCTTAATTTCCCTTTGTCCTACTTTTTATTCTCACAATTGATGTCCATCTCATTACCCCTAAAAACCTTGAAGATCCACTAACCAACTTAAATTTTCCCTATGAAGCTCCCCAATCAATTGATGAACTTTTCATGACTTTCATAGACTCCATTTCCTAATGACTTAGATATTTCCTCATTCCATCTATGTTTCTTGATCATCATACCCAACCAAAACAATCAAACAAACCTTGTACTTAATAACTAGCCTAGAATCACCCATCTAAAGCAAACAAGTTCATATCATTTACAAAAAAATAGAGAGAGCCCTCTCTGAGTCCAAGAAGGCTAGGTCCTAGGACTCCAAAGACTGGTCTCATGTTACCCTGTCCATTTGGTATACCAATATGCTAAATCACGTGAAACTAACACATGGTTCATGCATGTTTGAGATGCATCAAGGGATTAAAATTATATTTGCATTGAGATTGAGATTGATAGAGTTATTCCTACTTCTAATGGTGATCATGCTTCTAGTGGATTAATTTTCCCAAATTCTCTTGATGATATAGAGCTTTTTGATGTAACAAGTAAGCCACGGGAGCAACAAGAATAACACTTGTGTTCCCATTCTAGTTTTATTCTTTTCATGCTCAATTGTGTAAAACTTTGTGAGAAATATACATGTCCAAGTCCTAGAGGAATGGTTTTCTTTTTGTGTGCTCAATTTTCACACGAAAAATACATTATATTCCATATGAGGAATATATTCATTGTCCACTCAAAGCAATTATATCAAAATTTGTCATCACACTTGTGGGAATTGAATATGGGAGGAGAGGATCTCATTCATTCCTCCTAACCACCCAAGATAAACCCAATTAACATTAGAACTTTTTTATTTTATGTTTATGTTCTTACTATTATGTTTCATAAACTTCCTTTTTATTATGAAAAAAGAAATACCTTTGTATTCCATATGAGGAATATATTCATTCTCCACCCAAAGCAATTATATCAAAGCTCGACATCACACTTGTGGGAATTGAATATGGGGGGAGAGGATCTCATTCATTCCTCATAACCATCCAAGATAAACCTAATTAACATTAAAAAAATTTGATGTTATGTTTATGTTTTTACTATTATGTTTCATAAACATGTTTTTTAATATGAAAAAAGAGATGCATTTTTTACACGTATATTTAATAATTATTAATCTTGTTGACATGTTATTTAAATTTCATTTATTTTTGAACTAAGAATATTTTTATTCATAATAAAAATAGAAATTTAGATGGAGAGTATCACAATATTCACCCAATCAGGACATTGAAATCACTAATTAACCCCATTCTAAAGGATTAACCAAATCTACAACCCATATAGAGATTGTATTCCAGAGAATAAAGACGCTCTTCAAACTCACTACAGTATCGAAAACATACCATCGAACCAAAATAATTAAGAATACTATCTTCCACAACAAGCTTTGCAAAGATACACAATAAGCTTTCACACCATAAAGCCACCAAACCATATACAAAGACGTTCAAGAACCATAAAGGACCAAATTGATATTAAAAAAAAAACAATATATTAATAAAATTAACAACTAAAACTCTATAACAACATTTGCAAAGATACACAATAAGCTTTCACAGCATAAAGCTACCAAACTATATAGAAAGACGTCCAAAAACCATGAAAGGCCCAATTAACAACTAAAGCTCTATAAAAAAACCTCCCTTGTAGATATAACATTGAATAGTGCAACCATCCATATATCTTGTAACTTGTACAGTACTCGCCAACAACAAAATAATTCATTCATAAATCATATTTCAAGAAAGCCATAAAAAAGATAAAACCATGCTGCAAAATGAGCCAACACATAAAAAAAAAAAAGAGTGCAACAAGGTTGATTTCAATTATATATTTTTAATAAATGATAAAAAATATTTTATAAGCTTTTGAATTATTCTTATAGATATCTTTATTTTAAAATATGATTTATATAATTGTAATTTAATTATCTGTAATTATTAAATTAATGACATAAATTTAAATTTCACAATTTTTAAAAATATTTTAAAATTATTAAAAATTTCCATAATAAAATAAAAATAAATATCCATAATTAAAAATCTTATTATATAATTTATTAACATATATATTTAACTTACATATTAATTCTTTTTATAATCAATAATAATAATTTAAAATAAAATTATGATTTAATTATATATTATAATATAAAATATATTTTTACATAAATATATTGATTTTTATCGATCTTTGGCACTTAATTTATATAATTATGCAGTCAGACTTCTTTTAAGAAAAACTTCCCTCCTATGCTACAATGCCTCATTATGCATCTTTGATCGATCTTCCATCATTGGTTCATCATAAGTGGTGGAGGTAGTTAGTAACTACCGGTAGGAGGGTAACCCAAAAAAAAGGAAAAAGGATGGAGAGGGGAGCTCTCAGATTTTTTTGGTTTTTTTCTGGAAGTAGTACCAATACATTGATTGTAACTCTCACGATAGGAGAGAAGGAAAAATAAAGCATAAAGAAATATATATCAGTTGGTGACTCGGGGGAGATACATTCAGTGGAAAGGTGTCGTGGCCGGGAGGAGCTAAGCATTTTCAGTCTTAATTTATCAACCTGGTCGGTAATTCTAAATTGTGTTCATATATATTATGTTTGCGAACTGTATATATATTATTTAGCATAAATTTTACGGTATAGTTTAAAGACCTCAAAAAGTTACATTAGTAGAAATTTAAAAATAAAATAAAATACAAAGTCTGTAATGTGAGAATATTTTTCTTTTCATAGGCTAGAGAAAAATAAACCTCGCCAGCACAAGGCAATTTTTTTCTGTATTTTGAGGAGTTGAAAAGAAACCATTTCATCTCCACAAAGATCCTAGAGGTCTTAAATTGGACCAAGTGATGGGGCCTATCAATAGGTATATTTTGAAGTTCATTGTGTTATCCTCCAACCTTCAAAACTCTCATTTTCTCACATTAATTCACATTTTTAGCCTAATATGCTTAGTAGAAGACTAAAGGGTTTTTGTCATATTATATGGCCTAATGGGATTAGTATGCTAGAAAAAGAAGCATTTTTGGAGATATTTACTATGAAGGGGCTTGATGGAGACACTCAAAGAGAATATAAGGGGCTTTTTCACCTCATTAACTCTCTAACTCAGCTTGAGATTATGGAATCCTCACCAAGAGCTCAAATTCACTAGCAGATGAGGAAATCCAAGTGCATGACAGGGTCAAAGGTAACCATATTCACAAATCTCGAGATTTTGGAGGGAATCGTTCCTCCTTTCAAGGGAGATTTCCCTCAATTACTTTTGTATAAACTAGCTGAAAAACTCATTAGGATTCAAATTTTGGTTGCAGCTAGGAGTATTTACTAAGAGCCTAGTGCTTGACATTGTTATTCTTATCTTTCATATTATGTATGTGACTATCATTTTTTGTTAATGATAAGTTTACCATTGGTTTGCATCTGAGTTAGTTTTTGAGGGCTGAAACCCTTGGATTTGGGCCCAACCCAGAGGTTTTAGTCTCTCTCTTGTATTTCCTTCTTGTTCTAGTTCAAATCGTTGCAATTATTTCCTTGTTTCATAGATTTTATATCAGAAAAACTTGTAATTTCAGGCTTTCCTATCACCTCTCTTGTGGGAAGAGTGATTGGAAAGATCTACAATTGTTGGGTGTGGAGCCTAATTATCTTCTTTATTTTGTATCACAGTGTTGGACCCCTATTCTATATGGGGCGGCAACGCTGCCCATAATTAAACGCTGCCTGGGGGGTCCAGAGGGGGGGAGGCGGTTGCGACTTTATGGAGGCCCCCCCCCTCCCCCACAAACCCGCCCTTGGCAGGGGGTTTTGAGGGCAATGCCCCGAAGCTAAAAACAAATGTAAAATTTCCTTGTAAAAGTATTGTAATTTCTAGTCAATCTAGGTCGTTCATTAGACAGATGATCTGACAGTAGAATTTATGTTTAATTTAGGGTTTTTTTCCCTAGAAGGCAACCCCTTGTTTTGTATGAGGGTATTGTATTGCGTCTGTGTATTGTATGTGTATTCTTAGAGTGAGAAACAAATAGGGAGACTGTGAGAGACAACAGAGGATATTACAGTGGATCTGTTGTAGGCTGTGTCTCTTCATTTTGCTGGATAATAGAAAGGAAGGATTGGTTGTTCGGGGTGGACGTAGCCCAAACTGGGTGAACCACGTATATCTGTCTCTATGGTTTTATGTGTTTTATGTGTTTGTGTTTTTCACATATTTTATGTGTTACATTGCTCTGTAATATATAATTTTCTAACAACAACAACAACCCAAAAATATGTGTTTATGATTTCTTGGAAATTGATAAATGTTAGTTTGTAATCCTTTTGCATGTCTAGTTTGTGCAACTTAGAAGTTAGTATCATTAGTTTTGTAATTAGAGTAGCGTTGTAGGATAGAATAGATTTTAATAAAATTCAATTGATATTTTCCATGTTAGTTTATCTCACTGTATTATTGGTCATTTGATGCATGTGCTTGACTAGCTGTAGGAATTGTGTTGATATACAAAGGTGGGAACACCTTTCCACATCCACATGTACCTTTCCATATTCCTCCTAAGCATCTCACATTGCTTCCAATATCTATCTCTGCAGTCACTTTGTTAAGGTAAATGAAGGGCATTGTGGGCATCAACTTTGGTGCAATATAGACCTATAAGGGGTCCTAGGCTTGGCTAAGGGGCTCCCACACCCTTCATTCACCTCCTTATACCTTCATACATCTTCCTCTACCTTCAAGACACCATTTATCTCCTCAAAAATTTCTCAGACTCCCTCCTGTAGCAAAACAGGACCTCCTGTAGCACCTCATGTAGCAGACATGTAGCATTGTTTTCTTCAACAAGATTTGGTCCAAACTATGACCCTGGCATAGTTAAGTTGAATAATGTCCCTCAAGATTTGATTTCATGATTAGGTAATACTTTAATACCACTCCAACCTCATCATTTCCTCACAACAACCATTAGATGGCAAAACAAAGTTAGAATTAATATTTTTCTTCATAGGTATGTTAAAGATTGGGTTCTTTATTTTCAAGCAAGTGTGAATAGACATTTGATTCATGCAAGTTGATTATTTATTTGATTAAGTGTGCAAGTAGAGTAGCATGATTTACTTCTGTAAATATATTATTTTTTTCCTTTCCTGCAATTTCAATTAGCATTTACATTTAGTGAATGGAATTTTCACCTTTCTAATTAGAATCATGTTCATCTATGTTTTCATCAGAAATTATCTCTATAATTAGTTAAAGGAGTGGTCTCTTAACACCTTTATCTGATCTTAGGAATGAGGGTGACAAGAGTATAACATAACATGTTGTTCATATAGCACTATCACCTTTAAGTTTGTACAAACCTCGGGTTGATAATTTAAGTTGAGAAGCCCTTAGGAGATACAACATCCTTGGTGCAATACCAGCGATCATCACCAAGGGCTCATTGTTCAACCACCTGCAACAACAACGTATAGAGACCTGTTAATAAAAATATTATACATATTAATACTTGTTAGTGGGCCCTGGTATTGCACCAAGAGTGTTGCAACTCCCAGAGACTACTCAACTTTAATTATCAACCCGGGGTTTGTACAAAGTTGGAGGTAACAGTCCTATATGCACATCAGATGAGCTGTACTCATGCCATCCTCATCTTAGTTCTACTATGACGTTTTAGCAACTATTGTTACTCTGAGAGAGAGAGAGAGAGAGAGAGAGAGAGTTTATCATACTTCTAATTTCAATTCAATACAGAAAAAAAAAGAAATAAATAAATAAAAATAAAATAAATAAATAAAAATTAATTAATTAATTAATTAAAAAATTAAAAAATAATAAAAACTTAATAAAAAAATAAAAATGAAAACTATTATGTCTGCAAGAAAGGAAACCACAGTAAATTTCACTCATTCATCTAACTAACCTCTACATTTGTAATGAAGAAAATAACATTGACTCTAGCTGGAAGAAAGGAAATCACAATAGATTGTATCCATTCTCTTAACTACATAACCAAATTGCAGGAACAAAACTAATCTATCTCCACACACACTGCATCAATCATGAATTAATTTTTACCTACTGCATGTTAGATAGTGTATTAATGATGCTATTTCTATGACAGGCTAACACACTAAAACTACTTCGTTTTGCAACAAAAGGAAAAGGAGTTTGTGTGTCCTAGGGTTTTTCTTGAACCAAAAACTCAAATATGGAGGTCAACTAAGGCCTATACTATGTTTAGATGAGGTGGAGGATTGAGTCTAGAGTGAAGAAGGTGGTTCTCAGCACTGCTACATGAAGCTGCTACAAGATCCTTGTTTTGCTACAGGAAACAGGTCGATTAAAGGGTTCTCAGGATGGAAATGATGGAATGGAAGTGAGGAAAAGTGAGGGCAAGGTGGAACTAAGTGGAGGGGGGGTGACTAAATCCCTTATCCAAGCTCAGAAACCTTGGAATGTTTGTCTTGCACCAAGAAGGTTGTTCACGGTGGTTATGAGGATGGTCTTCAAAACAGGGTTGTGGGTAGCAGAATGGAAGGGAAATTGGAGAGTTGAAGTACAAGATGATAATGTTGCAAGGGGTCTTTCTCTGAATTTGTAGCCAACTCTACAACTAGTACATACACTCATGCATTGACCATTAGCAAAATATCATGTTAAAGAGTGCAAAATATGAGTTGAATCAAATTATATTTAACTTAAGATAGCATTCACCTAAAACATAAATCCAAACTCTAATCTACAAAAAATTAATGATAAACAAAATGAACACTAATTTATCCTTTCCAATAAATCATAAACTAAATATTTTTGGTCTATGGCTGGAGACATTTATCCTGAAGCCCCAATGGAAGAGTTGAGAGAGAGATACTCCCAACACATTTTTTATGGTCTTTTGAATCTACTACTATGCAATGAAATCAACTAAAATATTGAAGAATAAAGGAAACATAAAGATACACAAGAGAGACTTCAGCCGATGGATTGGTCCCTAACCCACAAGCTTCAGTCCTCTGAAATCAAATCAGTGAGAGGAAAACCACCTTCTCATTCTCATTTAATTACAAGTCTCTTACATCAAAATGACAGTAAAAAATTACTCTAATACAGAGTCTAGAGCTCTATAGCTGCCTATAAAAATTGAATCCTAATGATCTCTTGCTCGTATTTATTTTTACTAATGGGTAGCTACCAACAACTCCCTAAAAAGTAGGAATTTGTCTCCTTCATCTTTGAGAGGTGTGGAGCTTGGCTCCCTCTTAACATTCACTTGCTCGGGTGCCTTTGACTTCGAACTATTGGAGGAGGATCTTAGTGATCTTGTGCTGATTTTGGAAGCTAATAAGGTGGAAAAACTTCCTATAATTGCTCTCTATTTTCTACTATGAGCCCTGACCTGGAATCTGACTCAAAAATAGCTTTATTTCCTTTATTTCCTGCAATTAAACCATGTTAGGCTTCAAGTCATGATAAACCTCTTACACCTTTCTCACTAAGAAAAACATGACAAAATGTAATCAAATGTGAGGGGGAGACAGAGTTAATAAGATAAAAGGTGACATTGTAACCCCTTAAGATATACATAATAATGAACCTCATCATCACCCCCCTACTGAAATGGTTGCTCATTCTCTGAGCAACTTAGCCCTCTCTCCTAATTTCCATCAAAGATCTGGTAGCTTCCCTCACATCCCAAGGTAGCTTAGCAAGAGTCCCTTCTGTGGGGTGGTACCCTACATTATTTTCTGATTCATCACACTCCTTCTAGTCCTATGTTTGATCTCTCCCTTCATGTAGCCCCAGCAACAAATGTGGGCTTAGCTTCAATCCTATCCACTGGATTTTCATTCTTTGCATTTATCTCTTGTAGAAGGGTGCCTTTTCTAAGGAAGTTTTCAATATATCTAGAATATGGTACTCCCTGTTCTTCAATCCAAGTGGTAGCACATGCCATATTCTTTGGCATGCCTCCACACTCTCTTCTCCTAGTAATATGGAGGTGTCATCAAAATGTTATATTTCCTATGCTTGGGTGTCAATGTATCTTACTGCAACATCAACATCATTGGAGATCATTTGGTGATTGTGGATGATCCCTCTAGGACTTATGGGTTCTGCTTTGATTTGGATGGGTTCTCTTTCTTCCCTTTTCATCACTCCCTTGACCTCTTATGCCCCTGTTTCTTCATTTATTACCAAATATGCCATGGCCATTAACTGCATATCACCCAGCCTGGAATTGGGGTCCCAAATATTCATGTCAGTAAAAATGTGGTTGTGCATGTAAAATTCTACCATCCTAGCCCTCTCTTCCACACTAGACTACTTGCAAATCAATGAACTATCTATAAATTTTAAAGGGTAGGGATCCATGTTGTGCTAAGGCCTTAATCTGAAATTTCAACCACTACTCTTTCAAGTAAATTGCATAATAATTAGAAGTGTGTATGTATTGCATGACCTCCATGCAAATATTTTCCATAGTGGAAAGTTGTGTGTCCTTATGTTGAAATTTCCCCTTCAGCCTCATGTTCTCTACTTGTTCTACTTGTAACTTCTCTTTCAAGACTGAGTCTATGAGTTTGACATCAACTAGGTCCTTCCCTATCTCAATAAGTTTCTCCTCCATTAGCCCCACAACCTCAACATTTCTGGATTTGGATATTTCCATCCACCTATGGGTGCACCCCCTTTCTTCCTCTAGCTCATATAATAGAGGGATTGAGATCTTCTCTGGGATTATTCTTCCTCCCTCAATTAACTTGTAGTAAGAGTTCAAACTAGGTTGTGGGGTAGGTCCTTGGAATTCTGTGATGTCTTTTTCAAAAGTTCTTGGAGAGGTTGCTTCCTCTTGTAGTTGTTGTTTTACAACTTCTGCCTCCTCTTGCACCTCTTGAACTTCAAATTGGGCACTCTTCCCCTCTATTGGTGCCTTATTTCCTTATTCTTGTGCACTTTGTTATTCCTGTAGCACTTTTTGTTCTTCTTGTAGCACACTCTGTTTTTCTTGTAGCACATCCTTTTCTTCCTGTAGCACCTCCTCTTCTTCCTATAGAATTTTCTCTTCTTCTCCTAGGAGGTTTGTGGGTACTTCTAAATGGTTTAATGATGCTGATCTAGTAGAGTGCCTCCTTATATAGGTCATGGGTGGCTTAGTTTTGGTCCTTAGGGAATTTTTTTCTTCAATCTTTCCTTCCTCTTGCCCTATCTCTTCCTTTTTACTAGGGGACCCTTGAATGGTAATGGGTACTACTGTTTGAGTATGAGGCCTTCCTTGTTTCACCCTAGTGCTCTTTATTGTCTTAAAATACATATGAACCTGTCTTGGTATCTTTTTCTTAGGCTCCATAGGGGTGCTCAAAGTGGCTAAGGTGGTAGCCACCTCATTCTCAATGTTTCCTGGTTACAGACTAGTTTGTTAAGGGGATATTTTAGTGGTATTTTTGGGGTTCAAAGCCTCATATTTGACTTCCTTCTCTCTTATTCCTCAATACCTTTCCTCTCTCACTATGTATCATTTGTTTTTCCTTCCTATGTCATTGTTTCCTCTTCTCTTTATTCCTCTATCTCCATCCCTTCTTCCTCGGTTTTCTCATTTTCTTCCTCCTTTGTTCTAGTATCCCTATCTCCAAGGCTAGAGGCAGGGGTATCTCCAAGAGTGATATTATGGGTCTCTATTAGTGTCTCCCTGTCCATGTCTATAAAATTGGACCATATCACAGGAATCCTTAGCTTGTTGATGGAATCTTCTACTATTCTCTTAATCAATCCATGATGAGCTAGGTGTTGATGTTTTCCTTCTCTAACACTTTGGATCATGTCTATGATGGAGTGGAGGAGGAAGTAGGGTATGTTCAATCTCTGTTCCAAAGGAAAACCCTCCTTAAATCTAAGCTCATGTAACAATATGAAATGGTAGCCATAGACTACACTCAATCTTCCTTCACAACAAATGTATTTCAGGATGTGGGAGCCTACCTCATCCCATGGATAAGATAAAATTTCCCTTCTCACTCCATTTTTGTCTTCTATGTTCTTCTCCTTGGCCAAAAGGAAGTTTTTCTTGGCAGTGGCACTAGTGACCCTATCTTATCTATTCCAATTGATTCCTACGGGGAGTGTTGTTATTTTTCTGATCAATTCATGAGTGATGGTTATGGCTAGTCCCCTTACCACAGTAGTGGCCCTAACATCTTCTTGAGAGTGTAGATCCATTGCAAATTCTTGAGCTATCTCATCATCATATCCCCTTAGGAGCTCAAAGAACCCTAACCATTGACTCCTCCTAAAAATGTTCACTATAGGAGGGTGTAATTAAATTCTTTTGGTGTTTATAGGTTCCCTTATATTAAAGCCTACCCCCATTTCTCTTGCAATCTCTAACTTGGGTTAAATAGGTACTTCTTTTATGGCCTTAGTATCAAATTCACTAGTGGCAGGGGGTCATAAGACTTTTAACACTTCAAAATGGATGTCTTACTCCCTATATCTTTACACAACTTTCTTAATTTCACCAATTGTGGAACTACTGCATGCAAACTGTTTTAGGACAATTTTTATGAAATTGATGGAGATATGGAGGTGATGGCCACTTACCTTTTTAAATTTATGTTCTGGAATTGAGGGGGGTATTTTCTAAGCTAATTGACCCTTTTGGATTCTTTCATGCCCCTTATCAACACTTGTTAGCACTCTTTTAAGCTTCCTGTAGCAATTGTGGTTTTTTCTATAACACTTCCTGCAAGCACAACTGGTTGATGATCGAACCTCCTATTTGACTTACCAACTTCGTCCTTTACTTAACTATTTTTGAAATGAGCATATATGCGAGGGGAAGTGAGCTGAGGTACATTATATGGCATTTCAAGTGGGCTTGGAATGTGTTACTAAGGTTTCCCTCACACGATATTTTCTCAGTTGGACTGTTGGCCCCACTCGAAGTGATCATTCCCTCTTGCCTCATAATCAACTCCCAATTCTGGTGATCTCATTTCCAGTGATGTGACAGCTCCATGTTGCATGAAAACTCTACCAAGCTCTTTTAATTTGATTTTCAAAGGAGGCCAAGTTAATTGGCCACATTTTTAGCTTATTAAACCTCCTCTCCTTGATATTAATTCATTTAGCCAAATATTCATAACGAGAGGCTGAGAGAGTAATACGTGAACCTTGCCTCGTTTTTTATTGGGCACAGGGTCCTGCATGTAGAGAGCTGGAAAATTGGAGAAATCATCACATGATTTTCTTTTGCTATTGAATCGTTGTTGTGTCTTCATTTTTATTTTTGAGGTGCTCACTATGTTTGTTTGATGTGTATTTGCAAGTACCTTGTGGAGGCTTAAATTTGATGTTGCTTGTGTGGAATCCTCCTTAGAGTGTTATGGTTGCCTTCAGGATCACCTTTTCAACCTTGGTCTGCCTCTCTGGATGAGCCAAACCATAGTCAATTTGTTCTGGTTGTTTCACAGGTGTGCTACATTAAGAGATCATCTTCCCGTAGTAGTCTCCTTTTTGTAGTTTTTGGAGCTGAAACTGACATCAGGTGGTGAGTGAATTGTGTGGAAAAGTTGGAGATGGTGTTAGTATCTTGGGGTAGAGTTGTGGCCTAGGAAAAAAATGAATGGAAGGGCTCTGTGTTTGTGCAAGATTTTCTTTTGTAACCGAGTGGTAGAATGGAGGGTTAGAGAAGAGAACCTCTATGAATGGGATGGTATGGTGATGAGGGGGTGGTAGGCATAGGTAGAGTGAACATTCTTATTCCTTTTATTAGGATCAAAGAGTATTAGATGACTGATTTTCCCCTTGGCCTTTCCTGTTGTAGGAGTTCAGGACTTCCTGTAGCACTACAAGCTTTCTTGTAGCTTTCTAGGACATCATGTAGCAGTACAGATACATGATGAAATCTGAGTTTTTCTAGCTCATAGGGTGGTGGAATTTGATGGTGGGATGAGTGATGGAATTCTAAAGGGAGTGAATAGATAGAGTAGAGGAAGAGAGATGGATAAATAGTGTAACTTTGTCAATAATATGCCATTATTCATCATCCTGTAAAACATAAACAATGTAGTTGTCTTGGTGTTATTCCATCCCTTTTTTGTTTTTGGGTTTTTTATTTTTTAAAAGATGGGTGGGCTACCTCATAAGAGGTTTTCAACCCACAATCCTGCCTTGGGCGCCTCAAATAGGTTTTCACCCAAGTATCTTTTATTTCTTTCTCTTTTCTTTTCTTTTTTCTCCAGGATTTCCTGAGGGAGGTTTTCAATCCCAGAGTTGGCCTTGGATGCCTTAGGAGGGTTTTCACCCAGGCCTCTTTATTTTCTCTTTTTCTTATTCTCTAGGAGGGTGATGGACTGGAAGCTATGAGGCTCCCAATTACATTCACTTCCCTATTGATGAGTTCTTCCTTGGACAAAGGCCTCTTGTACATTTTTAACCTTTAATCATTGACAAACAGAGGGATCACCTCCTCATCTATTGTTTTGATTTGAACAACTCCATTTTCATGGAATCTCTCTATCTGATAGGGTCCTAGACATTTGGTCATTATTTTTCCTTTGAAGTCTTTAAATCTGGAGTCATAGAGTAATTTCCAATCTCCTTCCTGAAATATCTTCTCCTTGAAGTGCTTGTCATGCCAAAATTTCCTTTGTAGTTGTACCACTTCAATGTTGAGGATGGCCTACTTCCTAAATTCATCCAAACAATTTAGTTGAAGTGGTATTTCTTTTTGTGCCCTTGTGATATCCAAATCCAGTTGAGCTGCCATTCTAAGGGCATTATACTCAAATTCAATAAAATGCAAAGCTTTCTTCCCATAAACTAGATCGTATGGAGTAAACCTAGTAGTTGTATTCCAGGTGTTGAAGTAGACCCAAGTGGCCTCCACCAATTTATCTTTCCAATCTCTTCTGTTGTTGCTCACAACTTTGGTAAGGATGTTCTCTAATGCTCTATTGGTCACTTCCACCTGCCCATTTTCTTGAGGGTGATAGGCAGTTGAAGTATTGTGCTCGATATTGTGTTTCCTCATGAGTTTATCAATAAGATAGGATGTGAAGTGAGCCCCCTAATCAGTGACTATCCCCTGGGATATCCAAACTTGTAGAACACATTCTCTCTCAAAAATTCAGCCACCTTTTCTTTTATTGTTGCCTTGAAAGCCTTTGTCTCAGCCCAATTGGTAAAATAACTAGTGCATACTATGATGTATTTCTTCTGTCCAGATGGTGTATCAATTGTCCTAATGAAGTGCATGCCCCACTTGTCAAATAGCTCCAAGGCCACATGAGGTTGTAGAGGCATTTCATCCCTGGGTGTAGGTTTCCCCATCCTCTGGAATTGATCACATATACTGGTGTATCTCCTAGCATCCTGATGGAGAGTATGCCAATAGTAGCCAGTTTTCAAGGCTTTGAAATTTGTCCTCTTAGCAAAAAAATGACCCCCACAGGGCCCATCGTGACATGTTGAGAGGATATCAAAAACTTCCTCTTCCCTGACACATCTCCTAAGGATTTAATCTGGTCCTAGTTTTAAAATATTATCACCAATCCAAGTTAAAGGGGCAATCTTTCTTACAATTGTGCTCTTCTCCCTAGAGGAAAGGTTTTTAGGAAATCGCCCAGCAACCAAGTAGTTGGTTATTTTAGCAAACTAGGGAGAGAATACTAAGATAGATAATAAGTGCTCATCTGAAAGTTGGTCATCAACCATCCCTTCATCATTTGTAGGAAAAGTCAGTCTAGACAATAAATCTGTAACAACATTTTATTTCCCTAGCTTATCAATAATGGTCCAATCAAATTGTTGCAACAATAATAACCATCTAATAATTATAGCATTCACATCATGTTTGTTCTTTAAGTATTTAATTTTTGCATGGTCAGTATGCCCAAAAGTTTGGTATTCGGTAATATAATGTCTGAATTTATTCAAGGAATCGTCAAAAACTAAATGCTCTTTCTGAGTGAAAATGTCGTTCAGTTCAACATTAGACAAAATTTTGATGATGAAATAAATGGCATAGGGAAAATTATCATCCATTTGCCCCAAGTTTTCCCCAATAAATTTTTCTGATGCATCAGTATGGATACGATAAGGTAGATCCCATTTGGGACCTCGAAATATAGGGGCAGTGGTCATCTTTTCCATTATGATTTTGAAGGCCTCTTGAAAAATACTTGACCAACAAAATTCAGAATCCTTGGCCATCAATCCGAACAATAGTGAAGCTACCTTGCTGAAATCCTTGATGAATCTCCTATAGTAACCAGCCAAGCCTAGGAAACTCCTAACATCTATCTGATTCTGAGGAATAGGCGCCCTTTTATGATGGAAATTTTGTTTGGGTCTACTTGTTCCTTGCATGAGGTATGGAGTGGCCAAGGACAATCCCTGCCTTCCTCAAGAATTCACACATCTCAGGACTCAGAGAGAGATGCATTTCAATGCATCTCCTTAGGAATTTACCCACATTTGAGAGGGCATCTTGGAAATCATACCCATAGGGAGTTAAATCATCCATGTAGATTTCCACAAAGTCATGGAGAAGCTCAAAAAAATTTCTCATGCCTTCTCTCTGAAAAGTGGCAGGGGCATTGCATAGGCCAAATGGAAGAAATTATATAAGAAAAGGTGCCCCAAGGACATGTAAATGTGGTCTTCTCTTGGTCCTCAAGGCTGACTTGGATCTTATTATAACCACTGAATCCATCCAGGAAAGAGAATAACTTCTTCCCTACAAGACCAGCCAAGACTTGGTGAATGAAAGTCTAATGGAAATGGTATGTCTTGGTGGCTTTGTTCAACTCTTTTTAATCCACACATATTCTCCACTTCCCATTCTTCTTTGGGACTAAGACAAGAGGAGACACCCATTCATTGTATGATATGGGGTATATGAACCCTGCATCCAACAAATTTTGTAATTCATCCTTTACTATGTCCTTCAAGGTTGGGTTCGTTCTCCTCTGGGGCTAGCGCACAATCTTGCATCCCTCTTTGATGTAAATATGGTGTGTGCAAACTGAGGATGCACCCCTTTCATTTCTTTGTAATCCCAAGAAAAAAAATCTAAGTTATCCCTTAGCGGTTGACATAATTACTCTTATTCTTTTGCCAAGAGACAGGGGTTGATCTTTAGGTTCTAAATGGGCTAAATTATACAATCTTGGTAGGTTCAAGGGTTGAGTCAACTGAGCATAGTTGAGTCCAAAGGATACTTTAATATTCTCTCACTAGTCCATCAAGTGGAATGGAAGTGGGGGGTTGGCTTTGAAGGATCTCATCAATGAGGTCATCTTCATTGAGTTCCCCCCTTTGATAACAACATCTAAGGTACACATAGGGTATGGTGTCACATGGTACACTTTATCTTCTTCTTCATTCTCCAGCCATGGAGGTAGTTCATGTTCAATAGAAGGTTGGGCATGAGGATATAATACTCGTTGTTTTGATAATGGCCCATTCTTGATAGTCATGTTTCCAGCCCTACAACTGATATAAGCATCGGCAGTGGCCAACCAAGGTCTTCCTACAATGAGAGGATAACCATTAAACTTGGTATTGGGTTTAAGTACCAGGAAGTCAGTGGGATATTCCCAGCGGTCAATGGAGACCATGGCATCCTCAAAAACTCCCTTGGGAGCTACTATGGATCTGTATGCAAGTGCAACACTATAGTGGTCTTCCTCAAAGCTCCTTGGAGGTCGAGTTTCCACGTGGTTTCTTTGGTCATCATATTGATGGTAGCCCAGATATCAATCAATGTGTGTGGTACAATGATACCATTAATATGTACATCCACTAATGGACTCTCAGGGTCAAAGTATTTTGGGAAAATCACTCTCCCTAGAAATAAATCACATAATTGGCCTACAACATTGATGGTGGCGATTTCCCTCTTATTTCTCTGAGGTTTTTTGAAGAATTTTTCTTTGATAATCTTATTATATATGGGAACACCATTAATAGCCTTGATAAGGGGTATATTTACACATAACTTCTTCAATTCTCCCAAAAGTTCAGTCTCTTCTGGGGTGTGCTGGTTAGGGTGGATCAATTGCTCAAGAAAAGGAGGTTAATTTATTTGTGAGGTACTCTCTTCCTTTTCCTCTTCAACCTCTTTAGGTGGATATGGTGGATGATTGTCTAAGAGAACTCTCTCGGACCTAAGGTTAATCTCATGGATCTCCATATCATAGACAGGGTAAGATGTATCTCCATTGTAGACCTGTTGTGCTTGCTTGTTCTTTGGGTTCAGATTTGGTTGGGAAGGAATATGAGGTAGCTTAGGTGGAACAAGATGATTGAGTCGAGGTTGAGGTTCGGCTGGAGGTAGTAAAGCAGGAGGTTTGTTGAGTTGAGACCTTCACCCTTGTGATGGGTTGCTCCACTGAGGTGGTTGAGGAGCATATGGTTGAAATGGTTGATTGACAGGTTGAGGATGATATGGAGGGGCATAAGGCTAAGTAGGAGGTGTGGGTTAGGATGGATGAGTGGAAGAATACCAAGGTTGCAAGGGTGAATTCAGGTTTGAATTGCAATAAGAATAAGGTGCACCTTGCATGCCCTGTTAATAAGGTCAAGGTCCTTGAGGCCTTCTTTGATTTATAAAGAAGAGTTTCTCTGGCCCACCTTCCACCCCTTGGTATATAGCTTTTAGGCCAGGTAAATAAGGTAAGTTTTTTTTTGCGTTGTTCTCTTTACAGACTGAGAAAACCTCTATGACATTCATTGGGCATTCATTTCTAGGGTGTCTTCTAGTGCATATGGAGAAAAAGATAGCTAGGGCTCTTTCTGCTTCCTCTTGCTTCCTTTTGATCTGCATTGTGTCTATTTGCAAATCAAAAGTGTGCAACATCCCACTTTTAAAATCCTCCAACATGTTTCCAATCTCATTCTTAATGGAGGTTGAAGAGGAAGAGGTATTGGCCATGCTTTGACTAGCTCTACCCATTTTACCGGCTGCCCTAAAGTGGTTTCTGAATACAGTCTTGATGTCCGCATAAGGTAGTTTTAGATATATCCTCCAGGAAACATATTAAGGGTTTCTATCACTTCTTCCATGATCCGTGGGAGAGTAACTAACTTGAGAGATCCAGGATCAAGGTTGTATTTTTCCCTCTTGTAATTCATTTGAAACCATTCCTCATAATCCTCTAAAGATTCATCAGGCCCTAGGGTCATCCTAAATATTTATTCCTTGGTTTATTTGGACCTACAATAGTCCCTATACTTGTTGTTGAAGAATTATTACATTTAGGCCCAAGTACTCATGTTGTTCCTACGCAGACCCATGAACCAGCGCAAGGCTGCATCCTTGAGGGTAGAGGGGAACAATTTCAACTTGTGTTCATGTGAGGCATAGTCATAAGTCCTGGAGACAACAACAAACTCAAACATGAAAGTGTTAGGGTCTTCACAAGTTAATCCATGCAAGTGTGGAAGGGATGAAGGGCTGACCTTTTTCATCCTATTCTCTCCATTGGTTTCTCTGATGGGAAATACTCCTTAGTGTATGTTCTCAACCATAGCTTGAACATGTGAAGAAGGTTCCTTTGGTGAAGAAAGTTCCTCTTCTTCCCCAATAGGTTCCTCAAAGTTTTCAGGTTGCTCACCTAGAGGGTGTTCTACCTCAAAATCATTGAAGAAGAGTGAAGGGTGACTCTGTGGGGATGTGGGGGTTTTTGGTAAAAAAATTCCTTGGTTATCCCTACTCCTACAAGGCATCAAAGACATTTTTTGTGTTTTTTCAATATTTTGAAACTGAATGTAGAACAAAAAGCATAAAATAATCCTTAAGCATAAATGAACATCTACTTAAACACCTCCTTGGCAACGACGCCAAAACATGGTGGGCCCTGGTATTGCACCAAGAGTGTTGCAACTCCCAAATGCTACTCAGCTTGAATTATCAACTCGAGGTTCGTACAAACTTGGAGGTGACAGTGTTATATGCACAGGAGATGATATATACGCATGCCATCCTCATCTTAGTTCTACTATGAGATGCTAGGAACTATTGTTACTCTGAGAGAGAGAGAGAGAGAGAGAGTCTATCAAACTTCTAATTTCAACTCAATAATGAAAACAAATCATGAACACTATTTTGTCTGCAAGAAAGGAAACCACACTAAATTGCACTCATTCTTCTAACTAACCTCTACTTTTGTAATGAATAAAATAACATTGACTCTAGCTGCAAGAAAGGAAATCACACTAGATTGCATCCATTCTATTAACTACTCAACCTAATTGCAAGAAGGGAACTAATATATCTCCACGCACATTTTAATTATCATGAATTAAATTTTACCTACTACATGCTAGTTGTTGTATTAATGATGTTATTTCTATGATGGGCTAACACACTAAAATTACTTTGTTTTGGAGCGAAAGAAAAAGGAATTTGAGTGGCCTAGGGGTATCCTTGAACCAAGAACTCATAGCTAGAGGTGAACTAAGGCCTATAATAAGTTCATATGAGGTGGAGGATTGATTTTGGAGTGAAGAAGGTGGCTCCCAATGCTACTACATGAAGCTGCTACAAGATCCCTATTTTGCTACAGGAATTCCTTTAATGCTACAAGAAACATACCGAGAGGGTTATGAGAATGGAAATGGTGGAATGGAGGTGAGGAAAAGTGAGGGAAAGGTGGATATAAGTGGATTGGGGGTGACCAACTCGCTTGGCCAATCTCGGAAATGTTGGAAGGCCTGTCTTGCACCAAGAAGGTTGCTCACAATGGTTATGAGGATGGTCTTCAAAACAGGGTTGTGGGTAGCAGAATGGAAGGGAAATTGAAGGAGGGTTGAATTCCAAGATGAAAATGATACAAGAGGTCCTTCTATGAAGTTGTTTCCAATCCCGCAACCAATACATACACTCATGCATTGAACATTAACAAACTATCATGTTAAACAGTGGAAAGGAAGAGTTGAATCAAATTCTATTTAACTTAAGGTAACATTCACATAAAACATAAATCCAACCTCTAATATACAATATATTAATGATAAACTGAATGAACACTACCTTATTCTTTCCAAGAAATCATAAATTAAATACTTTTGGTATGTGATTGGACACCTTTCTCCTCAAGCCCCAATGGAAGAGGTGAGAGAGAGACTTCCAACATAGTTTTGATGGTCTTCTAATCCTACTAGAATGCAATGAAATCAACTAAAATACGAAAGCATAAAGGAAACATAAAGATACACAAGAGAGACTACAATCCATGGATTGGGCCCTAACCCACAAGCCTCAGTCCTTTGAAATCAAATCAGTGAGAGGCAAACCAACTTCTCATTCTCATTTGATAACAAGTCTTACATCAAAATGACAGTCAAGAGTATCTCTAATATAGAGTTAAGAGCTCTCTCATTGACTATAAAAATCGAATCCTAATGAGCTCTTGCCCATGTTTATTTATACTAATGGGTAGCTACAAACAACTCCCTAAAACGTAGGAATTTGTCTCCTTGATCTTCAAGAGTTGTGGAGCTTGGCTCCCTCTTAACATTCACTTGTTTGGATTCCTTTGACTTTGAACCATTGGAGGAGGATCTTGGGTGATCTTGGGCTGATTGTGGAAGCTAAGAAGGTGGAAAACCTTCCTGTAATTGCTCCTTGTTGTCTACTCCTAGCCCTGACCTGGAATCTTACTCAAAAATAACTTTATTTCCTTTATTTCCTGCAATTAAACCATGTTAGGCTTCAAGTCATGACAAACCTCTTACACCTTTCCCACTAACAAAAATGTAATAAAATGTGAGGGAGAGAGAGAGAGTTAATAAGATAAAAGGTGACATTGTAACCCCTTAAGATATACGTAATGATAGGCATCATCACTTGTAACTTGAGGTTTGAAGTAATTTAATGTTGTAAAAGAAAAATACAAATCCTTAGCTTGATAGAATATCGTGAAGAGAAATACGGGTATAATGTTATTTGCAACTGAAAGTATTCGTTTATATCAATCAGTGGTTTTAGCACTATGAAATAGTCATAAAATGGATGAAATAACAATTTGATGGAATTTCAGGTGAAGAAAACATCAGATCAAGGATCTTGGCCTAATGTCCGAATAGAAAACTGGAAATAATGTGTTGTATAACCTAATTTAAACGCTAATTTTCAGAATCATTGATCTTCTGATGGAAGATTGGAAGTGCCCATAGTAAAGTTCTTTGTAATCACAAATATAGATGTGTGTCCACGTGATGATCACATACAAGAGCACACCTGGAGGAGTGCGAGTGATCCATGGAAAATAGCAATTATTACCTATTCATTCATACGACCAGAGTGACAAGCACAAGGAAATCTTATTTCAAATAAGTTAATATTGTTGTCAGAAAAGGATGTGGTAAATACCATAAATATATGTAATAGCCATCGTATTTTCCAACGGATTATAAGATGTATCATATTAAACTAAGAATATATAGTTGTATCGAAAGTATAACCAAAACCTTTGTAGAAAGCACAATTAGTAATATAATTTTTAGATATGAATTTCTTACTCATATTGAAATTAAATTTCGAAAGTGAATAGGTTTTAGTGTTCGAAAAAGAGGAGTTCAAAGTGTAGAAATTGTTGGAATCACGATTGTCGTTACACCAAAACCTGCAGGTGTTAGTAAATAGATGCATGGCTAGAGTTAACAGATCCACAAGAGGCGGTTAAACCATGTCATGAAACACACAGGGAGTGCTGGATTATCCAATGCCCAACAATTCCCCTCAGCGCAAGTCGGGTGTGATTTGAACTCAAGACCTTTGGCTCTGATACCACTTGTTGGAATCATGATTGTCGTTACACCGAAACAGACGCATCACTAGAGTTAACGGATCCACGAGAGGCGGTTAAGTCATGTCGCCAAACACACGGGGAGCGCTAAATTATCCAATGCCCAACAAAATCTTGTAAATGAGGTCATAAAATTAAACATTAGAACTAAAATTTATATGAAGGTTGCTCATACTATGAGTACAATTGAAAGAACATGAATTGTCTATGGGACTAGCTTTAAAGTTGAAGACAAAACTTATAAAAGAATGTGGATGTATATAAAAAAACCAAAAAATATGATATAGAGGTATATTAAAAATAATTATGGATTTCCCGCCACATGGAGGTTTGTAAGTTGGATATTCATGATCACGAGCTTGATTTTGGAGGTTTGCATGCTTGATATTCTTGTTTGTAGATTTTGGATAATGGATGTTGGCCTCTCAAAGACCTTGATTTTGATGGATATGTTGACTTCTCTTAGAGATTTATCTGTAATGTCTTTAATTGTTGCATAGGTTGTTAGTTCGAGTTCTGTGTAATGTTTGTTAGTTCGAGTTCTCCGTAATGTCTTTATTTGTTACACAGTTTGTTAGTTTGAATCCTTATTTGAAGGTTTAGTTTGGCTCATCTTGGTTCCATGGCTCATACCAAGCAGTCAACTCGTAATTCCACTGGAGGAAAGGGTCTCAGGAAGCAGCTAACCACCAAGGTTAGTGGTTTGACTGAGGGTTTCTCAGTCCGACCAAGTTAACAACTACCCATGGTTTCACTGTAGGTAATTTAACTGGGCTTCATGTGTTTCCACACTTTATCTATTTTTGTATTGTAATACTCTGCTCACCAACTGGGATTTGTTCAAGGGCTCCATATTAGCTCAGGTTGTTCGACTCTACCATGTAGTGCGTTGTGTAGCACCATCATTTTTTCACGGCGCGGAGTTTTGGCATGATGAACTCTTTCGAAATGGAGTTGGGGAGTGCTACTTTTACTTGCAGCATGAAATTTGTTGTTTTTATCAAATTCTGAGAACGGTTCAACTTCACGGTTGTGACTAAATCCGTACCGAAAGTGAGACATGATAACAGATTCGTCGACTAACCATGTTTGCTTCAGTGAGAAAGATGGAGTGGATTAACCCCACTTTGTAACAAACATAGCAACTACGTCATTGCTTACTCCATGCGAACATGGATGTCAGGAATCTTTCAGCAACTCCCTGAAGTTCGATGAACATAATGATAATGGAGTTGTTGACCATATTCATTTCAATAAACAAAATAGATTGTTCTTTGGAAATAATAATTTGCAATTGGTTTTAAATAATACCTTAATGCTTTTGATTTATCCGTTACTCCTGTGAATTCATCTAATAAAAAAATAAAAAAACGCAATAGACGTATATTCAAAAATATTTTAATCTTTTAAAATTTGGTTGAATGATTTTCAATTATATATAAGAAATATTTTTATTTTTTAATTTTGTTGGAATGATTTTTTTAATTATTATTTGTTGATAGAATCTGTGAATTGAATAACAATTATAATAATAGAAGTGTAATATTCTAATAAATATAAAAATTAAGTATTAAAAAAAACATATTTATATTAAAAAATTATTTTAATGTGTTTAAATTTTGTTTAATAATTTTCATGGTTATAAAAAAAAACATTTTATTTTTTAGATTTTATATGTTAGAATGATTTTTTGAATTTTTTATTTCATGGTAGACTTTGTGAATTAAAAAGAAAATCAAACATATATATATTAAAAAAATATTTTATTTTTAGATTTTGTTGAATTATAAAATGTTTTTGAATTTTTATTTTAAGATAGATTTTTGTGTTCTTGAAAAACAGCTATAATAGAAGTGTAATATTTCAATAAATATATATAAAAACATATATATAATATAAACATATATATATATATATATATATATATATATATATATATATATATATAAGTGTAATATATGTTATACAGAAGTGTTATTGTGAATATGTGTGTGTGTAATATTTCAATAAAATATAAAAGTTAAATATATAAAAGAATATTTACGTCGTAAGGTGTTACTATTTGAAAACAACTCTCCTGTGTGCATCGTGTCATAACCTGAAACTATTAGATTATATGTTAGACGATTAAAACATTTTCAACCCTTGTTGCAAAAGTTAGTTTACAATGCAGTTATGAAAAGAGAAAATGTGGAAGGTAGGGCATCTGGCAACCTGGAAAATCTCGGGAATTTCAACTTGGTACAGTAGTTTTTGTGTCGTCCGTTCGTTGGATAAATAGTTTATTTTTAGGGTTTAGCTATCGCTTCGAAATGACAGAAGGCCAGAGTTACGATGTTTCTCGCTTTCACAAAGGTATTCTTATGCTTCCGTTCAATTCCCATCTTGATTTTCCCCGTTGGGTTTACTATTGGGTTTAGCTTTTATCTGTGTACATATCCATTAATTTTATTTTGTTTTGTAGTGAATGCCTTATCCTGCTGCGCCTCTTTATGATGGTGGGATTTTTCAAAATCTGGGTTTTGATAATGGAACCAAAGGGTTTTGATAATGGAAGCAAACGCTGGAATGGTTTTGGCGGCTTGAGAATCAGCCTCGACAAGGAACAACTCCAGAAAGTATGTGGTGATCAAATACGAAGGGAATTTTATCAGATGCTTCTGCCTTTAAGCCAGATCTTTGCATTTCAGGGTACATATCCATTAATTTTATTTTGTTTTGTAGTGAATGCCTTATCCTGCTGCGCCCTTTATGATGGTGGGATTTTTCAAAATCTGGGTTTTGATAATGGAACCAAAGGGTTTTGATAATGGAAGCAAACGCTGGAATGGTTTTGGCGGCTTGAGAATCAGCCTCGACAAGGAACAACTCCAGAAAGTATGTGGTGATCAAATACGAAGGGAATTTTATCAGATGCTTCTGCCTTTAAGCCAGATCTTTGCATTTCAGGGTACATATCCATTAATTTTATTTTGTTTTGTAGTGAATGCCTTATCCTGCTGCGCCTCTTTATGATGGTGGGATTTTTCAAAATCTGGGTTTTGATAATGGAACCAAAGGGTTTTGATAATGGAAGCAAACGCTGGAATGGTTTTGGTGGCCTGAGAATCAGCCTCGACAAGGAACAACTCCAGAAAGTATGTGGTGATCAAATACGAAGGGAATTTTATCAGATGCTTCTGCCTTCACAAAGGTATTCTTATGCTTATGTTCAATCTCCCATCCCGATTTTCCCATTGGGTTTACGGTTTGGGTTTATCCTTTGCATTTGGTAAGTAATTCCGTAAAGTCCGTGGTGATCAAATATGAAGGGATCCAAGATCGTATGCTTCGCCTTCACCAAGGTATTCTTATGCTTATGTTCAATCTCCCATTCTGATTTTCCCGTTGGGTTTACGGTTTAAGCCGCATCTTTGCATTTAAACATATCCACTAATTTTATTTTGTTTTACAAATATGCCTTATCTTGCCGCGCCTCCCCTTTGGTGATTAAATAGGTTTTGATAATGGAACCAAAGGCTGGAATGGTTTTGGCGGCCTGAGAATTGCACTACATATAGAGAGTCAGGATGATGGCAGTAAATATTTTTTGGCATCAAATCGGCAAGAGATATTTCATTTTCCTCTTCAATCTTTGGAAAATTTAAGGCAAGATGTCAAGTATAGTCTCTCAGGTAGTAAATTGCTTTCCAAGTAGTGCTATTGCTATACCAGAATGAAATTATTAGGGTGCATTTACATTATTGAGTTTGATATATGCGGGGTTCAATGTGTATAGCTTGGGTGCAGATCACATCGGGGAGCTTTGCTTTAGTTACAACCACTGTGGTAATGGATGATGTGAACTTCATATGTGCTGCAACTGTTCATGCTACAAGTGGGTGCTGGTGTTTATTCAAGGATGGATTCGTTCCTGACTGGTCTCCCGCTCACTCTCGGCTATACTTCCAGGTCTTTTCTCACTCAAATTAATGCTCCTAATTTCGATTATAGTTCTTCGCCTAAAATTAGAACGAGCGAGCTCATTGTGTTGTTAGTTGCAGAGTAACAGTACGGATGTTGAAATGCTGATCGATAGCGTATCCCTGCAACCATTCACAGATGATGAACGGCATCTGCAGCAAGAAGAAATAATCCAGATGGTACTCCCTTTTCAATCTTTATATACAAGTTCGTTTATGCTGCCCGCTGGTTATGGGTATTTTTATTGATTTATTTATTTGTATTTTCACTGTGGCTTGGGATCAAGTAACCATCTACAGTCATTTTTCATGAGGCAGAGAGTGAATCTACCACGAAACAAACTGGAAAGTTCTGGTGTTGTTCTGGTTAGGTTTATATTATTTTAATACTTGTCAAGTGGTTTGCAAGGTCTTTTGCAATGTCTAGGCATATTATTCCATGTGAAAGAATTCTTAAAAGTGTGATTCGGTATGAAGTTTTTCTCTGCTACTGGTTATACAGTAGCATAAAACAAGACTTGGGGATTCTCACTTTTGGCTGGTTTTGAAGCAATTTCATATTGAAGGGAAATGTTGATTCATAGCAGTGATATTTGAGCGATTCATATTTTCTCCACCCTTGATCTATCTTATGTTCTGTTCTGCTTCTGTTATCAAATTTTAGCAGAGTTCAAATCCAAGATTAAGAGTGCCATTTGATTTAGTTAAAGGTCTGGGAACACTTTTTCCCATCCAGCTTTGGCATTCAATATCTATTCTAGGGTAGTTCATTGTTCATGTGTGCATGTATAATACGTTAGACTTGTCATTTGTGTTGGATTCGTCAGCTTTCAGGGAGCAGCAGCAACAGGCAGAATATTTTATGCATTATATAAGTTGACCAGAAATAATATTGAGCATTGTATTGGTCATTCTCATTTGGGTTTGGACATTGGAAAAGCAGTTATATGTAAATTCTTGATACCAAAAGATTAGAAATGTTAAATCATAACAGGGCAATGCTAAACATGGTAATATTCTGGCTGTTATTTTCATAGTTCTATTGAGAATTTGAAGTCTGTCATAATTTTAATATGTCATAGACTCATAAAAGATAATGGAGATGTTTAAACTTTACATGTTATCAACTACCATTGTGTTACGTAAGTGTGGCCCATAGTTGGTATATTGGTTATATAGAAGACATAATATACCATGCCTAACCTTTATATGTGTGATAGAAAAAATTTCCAGAGTGTCATACATGGCCACCTTCTGCCTAAATGGGCCACAAGTTTCACCAATCTAATTATTTCTTTCCCTTGAACATCTTGTAACTCCAAGATTCACAATTATTTGGATCACAATATACATTTAAGTAAAATTTCCTGCGTGTTCACTGTTAATTATTCTTCACAACATTAGCTGAGGTAGCACCAGTTGAGGTGTTGGAAATTTAATGCTCTTTCGTACCCTTTGGTTGATCTCTTGATCTGGCTAGTGCACCTCTTCTAATTATATCTTTCCCTTCAACATCTTGTAACTCCAAGATGCACAATTCTTTGGAGCACGACATACCTCTTAAGTAAGATCTCATGCATGTTCACTATAATTATTCTTCAGAACATTAGTTGATCTTTTTCATAGCACCAGTTGAGGCACTGACAATTTAATGCTCTTTTGTAGCTTTTGGTTGATCTCTTGATCTGGCTAGTCCACCTCTTCTCACGACTGCAAATTTCAGCCCAATAACTATGATATGCTCGATTGCTGTTAGTATTGAGCTGGATCATCTACCATTGCTGATTGATCTTACATGTTTGCCATATATATGGCCTTTCTTCACGCAACTTTCTCATTTTTAATGATGTTGGATGACATTTGCATATTAGGTGGCACTATGTGTTTTCCTGCAAAATACTAGAGTCAGAAAGCTAGCTAAAGACTTCGTAGTTTCTTTGTGAATCCAATTTTATGTCTAATGCTTGAAAAACGGTAAACTTTGTGAACTATAGTGTTTTTCTAGTGGTTGAAAAACAGTAAGATTTCTGAACAATAGTGTTTCTCAGTTGCTGATAAGAAGCTTGTGGTAGAGAAATCTCCTTTTGCTGATAAGAAGTTTCCTCCGACTTTAAGAAATCACTACAGATATCTGGATTCTCACTTTAGGCTGGTTTTGAAGCAATTTCATATTGAAGGGAAATGATGATTCATAGCAGTGATATTTGAGCGATTCATATTTTCTTCCCCCTTGATCTATCTTATGTTCTGTTCTGCTCCTGTTATCAATTTTTAGCAGAGTTCAAATCCAAGATTAACAGTGCCATTTGATTCAGTTAAAGGTCTGGGAACACTTTTTCCCATCCAGCTTTGGCATGCAATATCTATTCTGGGGTAGTTCATTGTTTGTGTGTGCTTGTATAATATGTTAGACTTGTCATTTGTGTTGGATCCGTCAGCTTTCAGGGAGCAACAGTAACAGGCAGAATATCCAGAAATAATATTGAGCATTGTATTGGTCATTCTCATTTGGGTTTGGACATTGGCAAAGCAGTTATATGTAAATTCTTGATACCAAAAGATTAGAAATGTTAAATCATAACAGGGCAATGCTAAACATGGTAATAGTCTGGCTATTATTTTCATAGTTCTATTGAGCATTTGAAGTCTGTCATAATTTTAATATTTCATAGACTCAGAAAAGATAATGGATATGTTTAAACTTTACCTGTTATCAACTACCATTGTGTTACGTAAGTGTGGCCCATAGTTGGTATATTAGTTATATATTAGATAGAATATACCATGCCTAACCTTTATATGTGCGATAGAAAAAATTTCCAGAGTGTCATACATGGCCACTTTCTGCGATGTGATTAATCCTAAACACATTTTCATCTACATTATAAATCACAAAAATCTTAAATAAAAAATAGTCAAACATTTAAAAAAAATGTGAAGCAATTTCAAAAGTCTATTATCTTTACAAAAATTACAGGACACAGAGGAGGCAGTCAGTGTGGGAAGGTTACTAATAGGGGACTATAATGTACCCCAAGTAAAGAAAATTAATCGTCTGGGAAAGATATCGTACCAACCCGAGGAGTTTTATAGTGAATCAGGGAAACCCAATGTGCCCAAAAACTTACTCTGGGCCAAAGCGAGCTCACAGTGGTTTGAACTTGCAAGAAAATTTGAGGTGAACCTTATACCTCTGCCTCTTCTGTTCATTTTTGTACACAGTGAGGTACACATCTTCAGTTCATATGCCATTCTTAACACCTAATACATGATTTTGTATATAGGGAATTAAATTGTCATCATGTGTGAACTCAACTGCTTGCCTTTCAAGGCCGGCTAGAATGGTTGTTGGGCTGAGGGCCTCCACTGATAATATTTTTATTGACAATGGTCCTTACAGAGAGTTTCTTTTCAAGCATTTTCAAGTGGCTTCTGTGGATGAAGAAAGTGCAGCAGTAGTTCTAGTAAGTTGATCAGTCTATAAAACAAATTCCCATCTGAAGCCCTGAGTAGGCTTTGATGCTGTTTGTTTAAGGTTCTCTTCTTGCATTCTGGTTGATTGGGTTGTATCTGCATGTTGAATTTTTAGATTGGAGTTTGGTGAATTGATAAATGTTGTATATACTGATATTTTTGTGGGTATTTGTAGACTTGTCTGTCAAACAAACTGAATGTCATTGTTTTCAGAGGGATGTCTAATTTGGCTGGATCGCAGCAAGGGGAGAATCCGATTGCTATTTTTGGGCCCTTGGCAACTACGAACGTTGTCAAAGCTACACTGGAGTTCATTAAGAGATTGCCCAAATCTGCTCTTGTTACATAATCACACAAACTCTGAGAATTATACAACACAGTAAATCTTAGGAAGGTTCGACCCCTCATGGCCCCTGTTGTGAAGAATTTAATTGATTAGCAGCCCTGTAGTTCATGAAATTTAATTGATTATTACAGTCAAACATTTAAAAAAAAATGTGAAGCAATTTCAAAAGTCTATTATCTTTACAAAAATTACAGGACACAGAGGAGGCAGTCAGTGTGGGAAGGTTACTAATAGGGGACTATAATGTACCCCAAGTAAAGAAGACACGCAGATCTCTCCTCCTCCTTTAAGGTAAAAAGCGATGCCAAGTTGATTCAATTTGAATATCCCTGCTGCTGCACAAACGTGACAGGATACTCAGATTCCTCAGCTAGCCTAACATTCTTTCTTTCATGTTTTGTTATATATCATCTATATGTTTTTCCTCTCCTTCGGATTTGAATTACTGGGAAGCTTCCATCTGAACAGTATTATACTTTTTCACATTGAGAAATATTTTCGAAGAATTTGGGAAAAACAAGGGAGTTGATTCAATTGGGTTTCCCTGGTTTCAATATCTGTTACAATTGTAAGTATGATCTTTCAGAGTAATACTTTTCACTTTGCAGAAAGGGCGGAGTATGTTTTGCCACCAGAGAATTCGTTCATATCAAATGAGCAAGACACTGGTGGACTGGTTTTGTATTGGGTTCGCATCTTCAAAGCTAGATGCCCACAGGTTCGATATCGATATTGTGAAACATTCGGCAACAAAATTTCCATTAATTTTTGCCGTAGTCTAAAAAAATCCATTTTTAAAATAATACCGACTATTTTATATACTTTTACAATATATAAATACTATTACTTCATATTAAACAAGAGAGACTCTGTCTTCATATTAAACATGAGAGGGAAATTTACAGGTTTGTGTGCATTTGAGTTTCCCAAGAGAAAAAATGTCTACATAAACGCATAAAAGAAATTGAAGGTGTTTTTCATTAAAATAAATTGAAGGAGAAATTAAAAATCGTTTTGTTGTTTAGTGAGTTGCACAAGCTAGAAAAGGTAGTACGTAGGCTTTAAAATTGAATCTAAGTTTTCAAGTTTTTTAAAGAGGCAAATACGGTTTGTTTTAAAATATGCACATTAAAGAATATGTTTTTAGAAAATTACATTGACTGGCATATAAAGACTTGATCACTTATATATATATATAAGTTCAATTTTAAAATCTGATTCCCAATGTCTATATTAATTTCTACATTAATTCCTAGCGGCTCAAGGTCACACAGTAAATGGTGGTTTGAACTGTGAAAATTGTTGTGAAGTCTTTACTTCCCAGGTTCCCATATTATCTTGGTTTGGTTGGAATTTTCAAATTAGATTTTTCCTAAATTGGATTAGGTAGCGAAGCAAGAGCAATGCTATAGACATATGAAATTAGTGCTATAAACATATAAAATTAGGAAGTTATATAACTTGAAGATGATATATCAAAAAAAAAAAATGTTGAAATGGTCACATACACTAAAAGAAGTACTTCAATTATAGATTTTAGCTTTAAAAATCATTTTTACCATATTTACTTCTAGAAAATTCCAGTAAATTATAGATTTTAGATTTAAAAATCATTTCTACTTCTAAAAAAAAAACTTTTCATTGTATTATTTTGAGTTTGAAAATTTTGGAATGAAATTTCCATTCATACATGCCTTAAATATTTATAACACCTTAGTAAAACATAACTGAAGTGTGAATATGGATTTGAACATTGATTTGTTTTAGCATATAAGCTAAAGTCTATTCACAATGAAATGACTAACAAATTACCAATCCACAACTTTTTCTTCAAATTAACATTATTGAATTATTCTGTCTAAAACTACCAATTCTTACAGTATCAACTTTAACAATGAATAGGTTTTAGATTCAAAAATCATTTCTACCACTCTTAAAAAAAAAATTCATTGTACTATTTTGAGTTTGAAAATTTTGGAATGAAATATCCATTCTACATACCTTGAATGTTTATAACACCTTAGTAAAGCATAACTAAAGTGTGAATATGGTTGAACATTAATTTGTTTTTAGCATATAACTGAAGTCTATTCACAATGGAATGACTAACGAATTACCAATCACATCTTTTCTTCAAATTAACATTGTTAATTATTACGTAAAATACGAACATAAATGCATCAACATAACGTAGATAGATTTTAGATTTAAAAATCATTTCTAATTCTTTTCATTGTATTATTTTGAGTTTGAAAATTTTGAGATAAGTACATCACACCTTGTGAATGTTTATAACATAGTAAACATAACAGTGGCAATTCTGGATTTGGTATTGATTTGTTTAGTACACAAACTAAGTCTATTCATGGAATAGCGCAAATTACACCAATTCACAACTTTTTCTTCAAATTAACATTATTGAATTATTATGTCTCATTACTGAACCTCACGATACATCAGCACAACAATGAATGCTTGCCTAGATTAAAGGTAAAAAAGTGAGATATTTAAGTAAAAATGCATCGATTGTAAATTTGTAATAATCATATTTCTCGAAAGATAGTAATATGAAGTGTGAAGAAATTGATAAAATGTCTTAAAGATAACATTCCAAATTAAAATATAATATATAAGATAATAAAATATTAATTAAATAAAGTAAAATAATGAATTAAATGTACACGAAAATAGATTTTAAAGAATATAATATATATATTTGAATAATAAAATAACAAATAAAAATGAAATAATAAGTTAAGATGTAAAAAGAATAAAGTATATAAATCTAGTAAATGTTTTGGAAAAGGCGATGTTTAATTGATTAATAGTAAACCTTGTGATCCCTCAAAGATGAAAAACTCATTTGCTCCATTGTATTTTGTGTATGTATTACAATATGTACATATTATATCAATTAATCCTTGAGAATAAAAATTAGTAAACTTAAAGTGCATTTAAAACTAGAAGATAAGAAAATATTTTGTTATCCCAAATCGTTGCCCTCATTTTAGTTTTTATGTAGGTGGGCTTTAGCAATTTGGCACAATATGGTGTTTATCTTTTCTTAAAAAGGTTATAGAATCTCAAAATTAGAATAGTATAAGTTATTTCTTCTCCTCTACCTTTGAATAACGTACATTTTAATTTTAATTCTATCAACATACCTGAGATTATTCTCAAAATTTATGCCCTTCTGGCGTTTCGCTGCAACATTTGGTGCAATTGCTAGTTTATTTTCATATGGTGTTCTTGTTGCTTTCTTCTAATTGTGATAACTGTCCATGTCTTTAAGTCATTCAGATCAAATGTTAGATGATTGAAATGTTTTGAGCCATTAAATCACAAGTAAATAGTTCTTTATATTTTTTAATGTTAGTTTTTTCTTTTCTTTTAATAAGTTAGATTGATTTTTAGGTATAATTGAAATATTTGTATGTCATGTTTAACATTTTGACTATTAAAATAATAATAAACTATAAAGCAAAACAACTGATGACCATTATCATTATTTATGTGATATAGTTTTTTTAAAGGAAAATCAAAAATAAATTAAATAAATATTATTACAAATGTAATGAACATTTTAACTAGGTTAAAAAATACAGTAAAAAATAAAAAATAGCAAAATAAAATAATAATAACTATAAAACAATCTGGTATTCACCCATGGTGTTGATAATAATTATAGTTTTAAAGAAGGCTAATTAAGGTCGCCTAGATCAATCACCGACTGCAGATCTATTGGTAGATAATTAAATAACTATTCATATTATTCTTTACAAGTGAAAAATTGATCCTCCTATAAATAATACCTCACTTAACATGACTTAATAAAATTATTTTTTAATTGTTTATAACGTATTCTTTAAAATTTTAATAAAATCACTAATTTTTACTACAGCTAAAGTATACATAGTTGTTATAATTGTTTTAATGATACATGTTAGTATTTCTTAATATATAAAAATTATATTGACGGTACCAAAATAAGTGCTTCAGGAGGACGCGTTTATCATGGTAATAATGATGATTATTCATAATTCTCATTTCTTAAATAACACTAAATTTACCTTTAATTACTTAATTATATGGTTGCCTTGTATACCACATACTACGTTTTTGTTGGCGAATATCAGTTCTTCAACAAAAAAACTATATACATATATTCAATTACTAGTATAGCTAATACTGTATTTCTTTATAATATAAAAAAGTGCTGTATATGATGTCAAACTTACTCAACTTTTATTGTGAAGGTACAAACAAAGTTTTTCTGCTAAAAATTTTAAGTTTTATAATTTTATTTTTTTTTCAACTCAAACAAAACTTATGAAAAAACCTAGGTCACTTACCATGAATTATAGTTTTTAAAATTATTTTTCATGTGATTAACAATAGAGAGTAATTTGAGATAACCTAAAGGTCATTTTAAGTTTATAACATACTACATCACCTTCAATATATAAGTCTTTTGAAGATATAATGTATTCCTAGTTTTTAACCTCATCAAAAATCAAAATGGCTGAAGTTTTAAATGTTAGTTTGTAACTTTGATCATGATCAATATTTGGGATGTCTGGTTTCATTCACCACCATTGATCTATTAGCGTTCTACGATTCAAATGGATCCTATTAGATGCATAGTTGCGAACACTAAAAATTCAAGCCGATATGTTTATAGCATCCATGTTCTCTACAAACCATCCATTCCCATCTTATATGATTCTAACAACGCTCAATTTACTCTAAAGGCTGCTTCTGCAATAAGGAGATCAGGTGTAAATCAAAGTGTTCATGGGTTTTTAAAGTTCATATGCAGACAATGATAAAGTCAATATTGTGGTATAATAAAGTGATTTTTGAATCATTGTGACAAACAAACATCATTAGCTTACAGAATATGTCTAATGCTACAGGATCTGAATAATAAAAATGTTTTGAATCACTTATTAACTAGGTGACAACCAAATAAGTTTATCCTGAAAAAAATCACAACAACTTTCTGAAATATGTCCAAATATATTAGAACCTAAATAATGATGAATATGTATCTCTAAATTAACAAGTTTATTTCTTTCTCGTGAACCTTTTCTTTTGCTCTTGAAGCGATGAAAGTCATCATTGTTTCATCATTGTTTCATATAGGAGCATTTGGTTAAATAAGAAAAATTGTGATAGTATACAACCTTATCCCTTTTTAGTTTTTTAATGAAGTTAATTGAGATTAACATTTGTATGTTGTCATGAGGATATTTTTTATTTTTATGTCCAAATTCCTTTTATAACTAAATTATTGTATTGCATGACTTTTTAATAATTGAACTGTTCTATGTTTAAAAAGTGAATTAGTTAGAAAATCTTAGGATTATAAATTTTTTAAATTCACAATGTGAATTAAATATTATTAAGAAAATATGTCTAAATTTTCATAAATAAATATATGGATTGTGCATATTGTTTTATTCATGGTGGCTATTAATATAAAAAAATGAATTAATAAATTTTTAATAATTTGATTTAAGTTTATCTTAAACGTGTGATAATTATATAATTTCATTTATTAAAAATAACATAAATTTACCTTTTAATTGCCATTGTAATAATTTGTAACTTCATACTTACTCTTTCGATTTGTTTTTAATAGATATCAAGTTTTACCTGTTAAAAAAACTATATATATTTAATTACTAGTGTGCTAAAATATGTATATGTTTTAACTATAATCATAAACAAATTTCATGTTATATGATGTATAAACTTTTTATAACCTTTTATTGTGAAATTTTAAACAAATCTTTCACTACATAATTTTAGTTTTATAATTTTTGATTTTGCAATTCAAACAAAATTACAAAAATACACTAAATTAACACTGTAGATTATGGTTTTACAAAATTGATATGTGATTAACAATAGAGTAAGTTGAGATAAACCTAAGTTTTTAGGATTTTATCATATTCCTCATCAATATATATTGTAGAATATTACGAAGGGGTGTATTCAGTTTTAACTGATCACAATCAAAGAAAATGATGGAAGTTCCTGGTGTGTTCTTTGATCTACAATCGAAAAATATTGTGGGATGTCAAGTTTCATTCACCCAATTGATCGTTGACATTCTTTCAGTTGATGGATCTTATTAGATATGGTGACCAAAGACACTAAAAAATTCCAAATAGATATCTGTTGTAGCATCCATATTCATCACAAACCATCAAATTTCACATCTTGTAACAATTTCATAATAACGCTCGAATTTATAAATTTTGTTCTGTACTGGAGATCATTTAAAATCAAATGTTCTGGGTTTTTTAAAGGTTCATAAACAAAAAAGACAATGATAAAGTCAATATTGTGTGGTATAATAAGTGATTTTTGAATCATTGTGACAAGCAAAACATCATTAGCTCTGAGAATACCTCTAATGTTATAAGGACGATGTCATAATGTTTTGAATCATGTAGGTGACAACAAAATAAGTTTTATCCACAAGAAAAAAATCACAACAACTCACAAACTATATCCAAGGTTTTAATGAACCCGCTTCATGGTGATGGTTTGTCTAATCTCGATTAACTGAAATTTCTCAATGAACATTTCTTGTATCTTGACAATTATTATATGCTTGTTGATACAAAAATGAATATGTATATATTTTAAATCACAACCTTATCCTTGATGCACCTTACCATGGTGAGTCTATCCGCTCTATCATCTGACGGTTCATATCTGATCTGATAACTACGCTATAATATGCGGTAAATGGTTTCCATATGTCGTAGCATCTCGTTATTGCATCTCTTAAACTTCCATAAACTCTTTATTGTCCGAAAACACTCTGTTTTTTCTCAGGCGTTTTATTTACACCAACAGTGCATTGCTTTCATCACTCATGGTTTGGTTTCTGATAAGTTCAACGAATATGAACATGACGATTATATGATGCTGTTCCTTGATCTTTATAGCGAGATCTCTTCTCTAGTATCTCTTTAAATTCAACCACATTTAAATTCTCTTACCAACCATTTGTTTCTCTAGTTCCACTAATCGTCTAACGCTGCAACAAACTGTTTACAATTTAACCTTCACTCTGAGTTTGTACACGAGTTCTAGAACTAAAGTACTTTAGTTGCAATTTTATTAATAAATCGCTGCTTCAATTTAATTCATGGTTGCTCTCCAGGACTATTAAAATGTTGAAAATTTCTCTTTACAACGATTAATCACTCCTTTATTTCAATGTTGTATGCATTATAAACTCAAATTTAATACTCGATTGTTACGTGAATGTGTCCTTGAACTACTGTACACCAACTAACTAGAACTACAATTTACGCCGATTACTCATTCATCAAATTCTTCAAAGTTGGGTTTTTTACAAGAAAGTACCATGTTGTTCATATATATGCACCATAGCCATGTAAAGGTGTAAACCAATCATGATAATTAAATTTTGTGTAATAAAATAATTTGTCATTTAAACTTAGCTGCAACATAGTGAGTTGCTTTGATGTACCATAGCCTTTCTGCTCTTCTTATCTTTCTGTATCTATCTAAATCACGAATCCCCCTTCCTGTAGCGAAACATAATTTTATACAAAAGGTTTTGAAACCAATTGGTTTTAGATCCTCTGTCGCTATATTTGAATAACGAATATCCTCTAAGTCCTATTTTGACTCCTTTAATCCCTAAGGATCCTCTCTCATCCTGAAATCATGAGAAACCGTTCCTAATCTGGAATTTTCAATTAATTCAATTTCTTAATCTCTCATAATCCTAATTCTTTCGCCATTCTCCAATATTCGAACATTTAAAACAAACTCACAATATATGCATTATAACTAAATGTATAATTCACTCAAGATATTTAAAGTACATTAATTTAATACTTAAAACCAACTTCCTTGTGCAATGCCTACATACATTTAAATAGGAATTTTACTGACTGGTCTCTTGCATCAAACTTTAGTTAAATAATCATAATAAATCCTTATTGGCACCAATCTTTATCTTCTAAATCCCATGCACCTTCTTCTGTAATTTGTTGTTTATTTTTGTTGTTTGTTGATTTTCTCGGTCTCCACTTTATGTTGCTTTTGCTCCACTGCTTCTTTACAATCTTCTCTCTTCCTCTTGCTTCTTCTTTGCTTTCTGACTATTTGTCTTCTTCTAAACACTTTCATCATTATCCTTCTTGTAATTGTTTCTTTTGTCTAATAGATCTTAAATTGCTGATTACTTTCATCTCTTGATTGCTAAACTTTTGTTCTTACTATATTTCTTCACTTTCATCCTTACCCTCTTGTTCTTTTGTTGTCTTGCACATTTTAGTTTTTGCTAAACACTACTGGTAATCTTCTACTCTGTTCACCCATGGCTGTTAACCTATTCTGATTGTCATTGCTGTTAATTTCATATCTTCTTCTTGTTCTTCATGGTGATACATAATATACCATTACTACTATACTACCTTCTCTTTTGCTTTGGTTGTTGATGTTTTCCTCTGCTCTTAGTGATGAAAGTCATCATTGTTTCATATAGGAACATTTAATTGATAAGAAAATTGTGATATTGTCTATTATACCTTTTAGTTTAGTAGTTAATTGAATTGTTGCTTTAATGGGGAGATTTTTATTTTCATGTCAATTACACTTTATAACTCTGGAAGTTGTATGCTTACTATGTTTTAATAAATGGAACTCAATTATATACTAAAAATATGATTAGGTAAGAGAATTTAAGTAACTGTAAATTTTTTTCCAATTGACCAATGTGAATATTTATTTACAGTTGGCTCCATATTGATATATATTCGGTTTGAAGATAATGATAAGTTGTGACATATAAAAAAATAATTTATACGTAATAGTTCTATATATTATAATTGGTTCATGATTTGAAGTAATCTTTTCTGTTTAGCATTAAATTCTTTAATGGTAAATTGTTTTACTTTGTGAGAGTACACCTATTTTATAATCAAATAATAGGAAAACATATTCACAATATAATTTATTATGTGAAATATATAAAGATATTAATAATAAAATAATTTAATAAAAATAGATTTGTAATTATAAAATATAAAGTTATAACTTAAAATTGTATTCTTATTATTTTTATTTCTTATCTATATAGAAAATAATAAACCAAGTTTGGAGTTAAGAAAATAAACCATAACATAAAGAACAATCTCCTTCAAAAATATCTCGCAATAAAATGACATTCACTTTCTTGTATACCAAGACTATTGTTATTCATATACAATATACAATTTGTAATAAGCATGTAATTGGAAGCTCAATATGTAGATGAACTTGGAGTGACTCTATTCACATTATTAAAAATTCTTTATTTTATACTGGGCCAGTTATTGAATGTATTTAAAATATATTATTTGATTTACATGCTTGTTTAGGAGGATTATTAATCAAAAATTTTTACTGATTTCTATATCAATATCTATAACAATTTTTATATATGTGAACAAATTGTGTTAGTTTGTATATATTTTTCTTACAATTTCACATATCTTTGGCTTGTCTTTCATTCGCTATGATGGCTTCTTCTCTTGCAACAACTTATTTCTTCTGGGTGCTCTTTCCTATGCTATTTCGCTACAGCGTTCTTTTACAACATATGGTGCAATTATAATTAAATTTTATTGTTATTTATTATTTTTTGAATATATATACATTAGGGAAGGTGCTATTTATACATATGCTTGAGTGGTTCTAATGATTTAGAGCATGTGTTTCCATATAAGGGTCTAAGGGTTCAAAAACGAAATGAAGTATGTATGTATGCATTGAACTTAGTAGTCCAATCGCGGTGGGTCCCTTGTCCTGAACAAGGGTCATACACAATTTGGTGTCGGCTTTTGTGATGAGTCGCATGGCTACAAAATGAAAATTTCATACATAATTTGGTGTATACGGCTCGTAGAGGTGGGTCATAAAGTACAGAACCCCCTAATTATATAACATAGCCGTGGAGAATTCCCCATGATACATAGGAAAAAATAGAGCGATTTTATTAATAATATGTGTATAATTTTGGCGATGTGATTATATTGTCTTGTAAAATCATGGCGAATGCGGTGTAAATGGCGAATCACTAGTAAAATGGTGAATCATTGTCTAGTGGAGTTAAAGGTGGTAGTTCTGATGAAAGAATGGTAGTTGAACGAGTTGAAGAAGCGAACCCTTGAAGATAATGACACATGGTGACGCTAAGTGAAAGTAGTTCTCGTGCGATTTGGAAAAGCAACGTTCTAGTTCTACTAAGTGTAATGTTGTTGCTGCTACTACTATGCTGCCCGATATTGAGTTAGAGGAGGTGCGAAGCATGAAATGGCGATGGTGGAGAATTACAAAATCCGATGGGCTCCCATTTTTCGCTGGTATTTGAGCCTACAAGATCTTATGTCGTACCAAGCCAACAGTAGTTAACCATTCAACCAACAATCAACAAGCTTAAGTTGATTAGGTACGAGTCAACTTAGACTAATCTTCAAAACTATGCTTTGCATTATCCCATATTTATCACACTAATGCTACACAACATTGAGCATTTGCACCCAACTCTCATGCATGCACACAAAATTTTCATTAACATCTATAACCCTAACCAAGTGAAAATTGATCAACAATTTGCACCAAAGTTTGTTATAGTGTGGAAATTTCATAAGAAATTTAGATCCATGTTACCTTAAATAAATTTTGAGATAACCTCCACAAATTTGACCACAATAGAGCAAACTTGTGATAAATTTTAAACCTACAAAAATTAGGATTCGTGTTCCTAGGAACAATCATAAGAAGTAGTTGACATATAGGTCGAGTTTTGAGTCTTGACACATTGATAATGCAATGGCTTAGGTCAAAACTCACACATTGAAAAGTCATCAATGAAGAGAAGAAAATATCATTATGAATTACACATACTCCAAACTTCTTACCAAATTCTACTTAGTTGTCTGCAACTCAGCTATACATAATCTTATAGTAAATACAAAATCCACAAAGCCTTCTTCACATAGCTAATAAATGGACATTGGAAGAGCACCCCTTATATAATAGTAATAGTAGCAATCAATAGATTATTTCATATTGAACTTCATAGCCATAGCACTCCTATGTATTATATGTTGTATTCAACTTGCATTATCAAATATAGATACAATCATATTTTTGATTGATACATGTAAATCATACTTGTGCACCATGTTGAATGTAATGTCAGTCAAGGCGTAAAGTCGGTTTGACGTGTAATGATCTATGAATTTTGCATGCAAGTTATTATAACCAACAAAAGTTTGGGCCCAGTTTGAATGAGCAGTGGAGGACACTCTCTGAGAGGGAAACTGGAATTTGTACGTGTTCTACAGTCCAATCTCAGTCAATGTTACAATATATCAAAAGATTTATAGTTCAAGGTTACAAAACCACAATAAAAATCTCCAGACAGAAAGAGGCAACGTTACAAAACCACAGTAGGCTTAGCCCAGCACCAATTACCCTGAACAACTCTAAACAAAACCATAAATTCATCTTTCTTTCAGCTCTGCTTCAAACTGGAGCAATCTATTCTGAATTGGAGACAAGAATGACGTAAGATCTTTAATAATTGTACTTCTTTTGGAGTCCAGGATTCCCTTGTCAGCGTCCAAAGACACGTTCAACTAACAAAAAAAAGACAAGGAAATTTTATAATCAAGTTTTTGAATATCATATATGACTAGCAGACTTTAAAACTAGTTTTAAAAAATATCTATATAATACAGCACAAAATTATACAGCACAGCACATTGAATTTCTGGACAACAATATAAATAAACAATAGTACCAGCTGGGATCTTTGCTATTTAGATGAGGATAATTTACCAACATTGATTTACACCATCCAGAAGCTTGACACAATAGATCTTAAGCATGACAACAATTTAAAATAAAACTGTTTCTCAACATATGTGTAGACAAAGAACATCCATCTAGTAAACACCAACACTTAGTAGTGTTTACTTATGGCCCACCCCACATTCTAAATAAATATAAGCCAGAAAACATGTGTGTTTACATTCCTATTTCTCTTTCAAATAGTATTTTTCGTTTCTCCTTGCTAAGACCACGAAAGAGACCTATTTGTGATCCAGAAAACAGGTATGCTTATATAATTACTACTCTTTCAGCTAGTGTTTTGGATTTCAGCTCCACTGATACTCTCCTAACTCAGAGCCAGATAGGATTCATTTGTGGTTATGGATAGCTAATAACCATTTGTGGCAATGGATAGCTGATCAACTGCTATCAGTTGGCTTCTAGGAGCTATTAGTTGGCTTCTAGGAGCTGGTTTGAATACGATCAACTGGGAAGGTGATAAATATGAGGTTCATTCCTCTCATTGATGGCAGGAAAAATCACATGATCCATGCCAATGCACTACACTTGGTCCAACAAGCAAAACAAAATGGGCTTTTCATTCCCAAGTGATTTTACTCATGCAATAGAGGTCCTTACTTCAGTAACAAGCTATGATATCAAATTCATTGTGTAGGAAACACAAATTCATTGTTAAGCTTAATGTTTCCCACCTCAAATCATTGGAGTGTAGGAAAATTACTCAGCAAATGTGGAACTTAATCCCCTGTTCTATTGCCCGCGTCGAGTGGAATTTGTGGTGGGAATGTGGAACTTACTTCCCTGTTCTATTGCCCGTGTCGAGTGGAATTTGTGGTGGGAATGTGGAACTTACTTCCTCGTCTTGGCCTTAACCCCAGATCTATCCCTCCTTGAAACATGATAATATCCAAGGAAAGATGGTCTCCCTATAAAATTCTACAAGGGTTTCTGAGACACCATTGGGAAACCTTTTAAATGTATGCTTGGAAGCTCTTCATCTAGAACCACTTGCAGAGCAAACTAATGCAGACATATTCAATATAAAGTTATAAACCACAACTCATCCAACAAGAACTCAATTAATGATCCCATGCTAATCATTCTACTTTACATGGCTTTCAAGACTCCTGCAGAAGTATTAACCACAAATAAATTAACACGTGGCTACTTAATGGGTAGATTCATTCTATATAACATTGTGGAAGCTTCAAAGCTATCAGGTGGGCTGGAGAAATCCATCAAGAAGATCTGCTCCTCAAAATTGATTTTGATAAAGTCCTACACAGATTAGAATGGTATTTTACTTCAGATACGATGACAGCGAGCCAGAAATGGTCCTTCAGAAAGGGTTTTCTTTGTCCAATAAAACATTTCATCACAACTAATGCTCTAGGTTAGCTAGAGTCAAGTGCAAACTGAAGGAACGATCCTTATCAAGTGCCTACAAGATATTTTAAAATCCACTTTGTAGATGACTCTGTGCTCTCTCTAGAATTAGCCCAATCTCTGGATATGATGACGTATTGGATTTGGCCCAAGTTCAACAAAGCAGTGAGCATTATGTTCACCAAAGCATCTTTTAAGGTTCAAGCTGGGCATCTAACATTAAGAAACAACTAAATCCTAATTAACAATTACATCTGAATCAGGTCATTTTTTATTCAAACATGGATGGCATAACAATGTTGACAATGTGAACATGGAAGAACCTCCACAAGATGGTGGAAAAGAGGATAAAGGCAAAGATGGTGGAAGCATCTACCCATGTTTTAAGATGTTGCTCCTACAACAGCGTTGGAAATGTGGCATCATTGAATCTTACACAAAGGAAGGGTGATGCTTTGGTCAATTGTCGGTTTATTGTAATTAATGTTTATGAGGTATCATTCTACCATTGCTCTTCTATATTCCATTTGCTTGTTTAGTTTGTAGGTCGATCAAGTTCTGCAAGTGTTCATTTGTACACACCATGTAATTGATGTCTATTTGATCCCTAAAGAGATCAGAGATTAACCACTGATAGCCACTGGCATGATTGGACAGATTAACAGTTTGCACACAAAACACTGGCAATCACTAACAATCACAAAATATCATCTTCCTTGGTTATCTCTTCCTCTTCTTGAATTTTGTAAATTATATATTATAAAAAAACTAAAGAAACAAGCTAGGAAGTGTTGTGATCTTTCTTGTTAAATTATAGAGAATCCTCATGACTAATTTGGGATTAGTCAATTTGTTGTCAGGTGCTTTAGTCAATCTGTATAACTAAATTTTAATCTGTATAAGTTGTATTGAGGTTGTACTAATACAACTATGGAGTTCCCTGACAAACTAAGGTTAATACTTATAAAAATGACAAACCCAAAAGGGACAAAAATTTCAGAACATGCTCATAAGGTCATTTTCAAAATTAACAAACTCTAAATTCACACATTGGGGAAAAACAAACGTCCAAATTTTCCAACACATTAAAAACTCATTAGTTCTTTAGCTCATGTGCACATATTTACCATGCCACCTTGTATTTAGACAGGCCTAAAAATATCTTACAATGTTTATTTCTACACTAGCATAGATCATCTTAAACCCAAACCCATTAAGCATACAGAGAGAGAGAGAGAGAGAGAGAGAGAGAGAGAGAGAGAGATCAGATAGGCACATGTTAGTCTACAGGCATAAATGTCTCGCTTGTTAATGGATCAGAGTTAAGATGAATATATGCTAGGTTTTTGTCTTTTTAACATGATGGAAATTAACAAACAACTAGCTTTTTACTTTTGACATTACATGCCAAACCACAACTAGTTTTCCATTGTAGTTCATTAGAGCTAGCATTACCACAGACATAACACATCTATTCCACCAAGGTTGTAGAGTGTGCCTCACTTCAGTGCAATCATTGATCTTCTCAGTATTTACTTCCAATGAACTAAGAACATTGATTTTACCCAATACCAGTCTACATCTGCACCCTTTGATACAGATCTACCCAGGACTAATGTTTCTAGCAATACCCTAAAGGGGGTCCATCTATAACAATGCTTTAAAGGTATCCAAAAAACAAATGGTAAACCACATACCTCACTCTCTAGAATATCAAAACAACATAGAAAGAAACTGACAGCATGATAAAAAAGTAACTTGCCAGAAATATTCAAGCAATTTATTACTTTCAATACTTTTCATATACACACCTGCATATCTTCCAAATCACCATAAGAAGCCTCTGGAACATTTAGAGTGCCCTGAATTTGCTTCATTTCCTCCTCAATCAACCACTCACCTATTTCAAACCAAAATCTGACTCAAATTATAGACCAACCTTATACATTTCATAATCATATAAAAATATTAAATAAGCCTCACCTTGAAACTTCAAGGCGATCTCATAAGAGTAACCAATTCGTTTCTTATTGCGCACTGTCACCAACGATGCCTGAAGCAATGTTCAGTAATTATACTCAATTCAACATGAATTCAAGGGCTCAAGAATAATTTATACACAACATTCTCTACACTAAAAAATGTTTAGAGGAAGTTACATATCAAAATAAATGGAAGAACATGCAATTGAAACTTGTTCCTATAAATCTGTTTCCAGGCTTTTAATTTAGGTAAAATTGAAACTAACATTGGTTAATTAGTTTTCACATAGATGTCTTCCCACAAGCTGATGTGCAAAAAAGCTAAGTGAAGTGAACTCCTGCCTCTGAGTGTAAGTAAAAGGTTACTCGATCAACGAGCATTTAAGGTACAAGGCTATTATTATCTCATAACCTGCATAACATTAATCAAGCATTCCACTTTCTTTTTGAAGGGGTGGGGAAAATAATTGCACAAGAAAGAGTTTTGGATGCAACCAACAAAGAAGCAAGTACTGAATGCCTAGTCAACATGGGGAAAATAGGAAGAGTTTCAAAAATATCAAATTTTGCAGGATGGCCTCGGGGGATTCTAACAAAACAAAACACAAACAAAAAGTCCCGAGAGAAGGAAAACGCTGCAAAACAGGCAAAAACTGATGGATAATTAAAGAAGCAGGTTTGCAAGGATACTTAAAAATCCCACAAACAATTATAATCACTATTTGTGAAGTTTGCAGAATAACAGGAAGGAAATCAGTCTTCATCATGACTCAAAATCACAAAGGAAAAATCCATCCAAACCAAACAAAAGACCAAGTACAAGAGCTCGCAGAGAAATAAGCTGCAGCTTTTCAGCTTAAGCAATGTATTCATAATTCCTCTGGCAAATAAGGAATGACTAGCAAATAGTTCTTTAAGGCGGCTCATCCAAAAGATTTAGATCGATCCCAAACCTGCTAAAATTATACATTACGATATAAAGGGCCCATTGTTTTAGCAAAATATTCAACCCTAAAACAAGTTTAGTGAAGCTACACCCAACACCAACAACATCACATTTTGGCTTTCCTAGGACTTATGAAAAAAATAAGAATTCAATCTTCAGGGGAGGCATGAAAATAGACATCCAAGATTTTGTAGCATCCTAGGATGCTTGCCAAAGCAACACAAAGAATTTACTAGGGGCATTTCACAATGCAGCCTTTATTAATCCCAGCGCATATTTGGACAGACATTTCAATGAATTTTATTGTTGGACTTCCAAAAGCGAGCAACAAAACAGTGAGTAAGGTCATGGTAGATTGTCTTTTAAAAGCAACTCATTTTCGCGCCTCCACTCATCCTTTCACTCCTTTCTCAATTTCCCAAGCATTCGTGGATAATATCTTCAAGCTACACAGTATGCCAACTTCCATTGTTTCAAATCGAGACCCCACATTCACCAACAAATTTTGGCAGGAGCTGTTTAAACCTCATGGTACACAACTAAATATGAACACTACATATCATCCTCGAACGGATGGTCAAAAAAAAGTAGCAATAATTTCTTAGAAACATATTTGAGATGCTTTGCCTTAAAAGGTGGCACCTGTGGGCACAATGGTTTCCCTTGGCTAAATGGTGGTACAATACCATTTATGATGGAGCTACCAAAATGACATCATATGAAGCAATTTATGGCCAAAAACCCCCACCTATGGCATCCTATGTACCAAGAACATCCAAGTTTCATGTAGTAGATAGAACACTTCACAGTAGAGAAGCTATCATACATATCCTCAAGGAAAACTTGGATATGGCACAAAATCAAATGAAACAACAAGTTGATTAACATAGATCTAAATATTATTTTCTTGAAGGGGATCAAGTGTCCTTTCTCCTACAATGTTATCAACAAACATCTCGTAAGTACAAAGTTCTCCCATAAGATAGCTCCTAAGTTCTATGGGCCCTATCAAATCATAATGATACAATGCAGTGATCAAGTTGCCTATAGACTAGCTCTTCCAACCCACTCTGAGATTCATCCAATCTTTCATGCACCTTGTTTGAAGAAGGTTGTAAGATCAAATTGTACAGTGAATACCAACCTACCAGAACTTAGAAGGAGGTTCCATTTGGTTCCAACCACAATCAGTATTGGATACTAGAGCACCAATTATGTCAGTGCATTACCAAGGAAGAATTGATCCAGTAGAAACTACTTTGCATTACTTCCATGTTTTCTTATAGATATAATCCTACCTTCCAGTGGCTAGTCCATCCCTTTCATTTGCAATAATATAATCTTACATTCCAGTTACTCGTTCATCTCCTGGAGTCACTTTTAAGTTTTTTCAATACGTCATACAATGATACCTAAAATGTATGTTTTTTTAATATAACACCTCAATAATACCAGAAACGTTTATGGTTGACAAGTTTTGCCAAGTGTCAATATGATTCTTTATCATTTATATATGTTAGATCAACTATATTCATACTGTTATGAATATATCAACCTTGGAGAGTGTCAGCGAAAATTACAATGCTTATGTGGCAAAAGGTAACACCATGGTAAATGAAGGATTATGATATACATAGCAGGGCATTTTTCAATGCATCTGAATCAAACTATTCGTGAAGTAACCAAAAGGATGGGTGCATTTAATAAAAACCATTGCATAGAATTAACAACTTTAGGTTACATATACACTTGAGCAGAAAATTTATTGCAGATCTATGTCAAGCATAGGTGTTTTAGGTGTTATTAATTTATAAATTCTCAAGCATAGACGTTTTCGATATAAATTGTAGATTTATGTCAAGCATACATGTTTCAGGTATTATTGACGTGTTATATTAAAAAAAAATACATTTTAAATATCATTGTAAGACGTATTGAAGGCGTATAAGGTTTCCCCAACACGTCGGAAGGTAATTAGAGAAGAAAAAATGGACAAACAAATAAACTGTACATCTAAAGAAGATGGCAAGTTTGAGGCATTTGTTGCTGTAAGAAAGAAACATTGATTTATGGAAGATCTTGCATCAAATAATAGTGTTTCTAGACTCAAGGAAAGGGTACAAACTAGTTATGATAACGATATAAATGCAATAATTCAGGAGGAGGATTACTTAATAGCATCCCACTGGAAGGAAATTAAGGATACAATGGATTTAGTGCTTGAGATTCAAGAAAGCTCTGTTGTAATTGCCTCAGATTCAAAAACCAAAAAGGAAAAGTAACCTATGCATATATTCAACAATGTGCGACCATTCAGATAATGCAAACAACCAACTAATCAGGACATATCACTTTGCTAAAATATTCAATCTCCCAATTGCAAGAGGCATTAACCATATGCACTAGATTCCTAGCTAGAAACCCTTGAACAATGATTGTACGTATTAACAACATTTTTCCTTTTAGGGCTGATGTATGGTTGTCTAATATGTCTCACACAATGAATGAAGGAAGGATAATGGCTTCCATCAACGAGGTGTCGAATACCAATCAATGGTTCCCTGTGACTCAACATTCCACTAATTCCTCAAACAACAACAACATTGTCAGTGCAATCAGTGATCCAACAGACTAATCATAGATCTATGGCTCATTAATGAATTGGAAAAAGATGGGAAAAATTATACCTCTATGATCAATGTAGTGGCACATAAATGCCCAACCATCCAATCGATTTGAACGCTATGGCTATCATTCACCACTCAAGTAAAATTACAGTTGGAATGTTGTAGGTGTATTAGCAAAACAATAATAGGACCAACATAAATATTTTGGTGCAGTCATGAGTTGGAATGAACATGTGATGCTTGCATTCATAACCAGAACAAAACATTCAAGCAATTAAACACACCATACATACAACAGTAGCAGGTCGTAATTCATGAGGAACCTGGGTATTGATGTCCTTATTGTCACTGGTATAGCCATTGATGAAGGAGATCCACAGTATCCAGTTGCTAAAAAGGATGACCCAGGTTGAGGAATAGTTTGTGGCATCCATTGTTGTTGCCTATGTTGCTGTTGCTGCCTATGCAAACCCAAAAATTGCATTGAATTGGACTAGGGTGACAAATTTGTAGAAGAAAATGTTTCAACCCACTCCAATACATTGGAAATTCCCAATTTAGGAATGTTTTTATCCCTTGGGATATCGTCGTTAAGTCATTCTTCTTCATCTCTTTAATGTTCTTCAAATGGGACAAGTCATTCCTCTTCATCTCTCTCATTTTATTCAAATGGGGTGGGCACTTGCTGAGATGATATTCTATGTACATTTCTAGCATTTGCACCAGCTTTGTTTGCTACAATGTCTTCCCTAGACAATGATAATGGAAATGGCTCATGTAGAGAGCTCCCAACACAGTCACCAACTGGATATCTATTAGCTGCAATAGCTTCCCTTTTGAGAGAGGAGGAAGAAGGTGAATAATTAAGAGAGCCCGATCTATTACTCTTCGGAAAAATAGATCTAATTAGAGGAAAATTTTTAGACCCAAACGATGGCAGAGCAGGATGATGCAACTGCTGCTGAAAACGATGATTGTGACTAGAATTGAAGCTGGAATGACCTTCTGCAGAAAAATCAGAAGAAACCCATTGTGACTCTCCTCCATCCTGGGGTTCTTAATGTTGGTGTTTAATAGAATGGCTATTACCCTCTCTCTTTGGGTGAGCATCTTTCTGCTAGATGGATGTTGAGTGTTGTTGTTTTAACTATTGGCCAATGCTATCTCCTTGGTCCTATGATGTGCAAATGCTCTAGAAATAGTGATTTTATTCTCTCATCATTACATTCTCCCTCCGCTGGTGTCTGTGAGAAAAACCCAAGTTGGTGTGCCACTACCAATTAACATATATAAATCATTATCAGACATACTAAAATATTTAATAACAAGGTAGAAAAATGTTTCTCAAACATCACATAAAAACACAAGCACGAAACTATAATACCTATTATAAGAAAAATACATCTTAAACTATATATAAAACAGTAAAATTTTAAGAAGCACTTACATTTTTTTAAACTTGACCAGACAATCATGGAAGCATTCTTCTCGGACTGTTTTTGTGCTCGTTTTGGATATCTATTAGCTGCAATAGTGATCCGGTGGATTAAACAGGTACAGGTACAAATGGCTTGAGTACAAGGCTCAAAGATCAAAGTGTTCGAAAATCCTTCAAACCAAGTTCAAGTTGTAGATCTCGAAATTCTGAATCCAACGGCGCAGACGACACTCAATTCCGAGTCCGAATGAAGGAGTTAGGAGCAGTCAAAGTTCAGAGGTTGACTTGGTGATGTGGCAGACTAAGGAGGCAACAATTTTGCTGAAACCCGGCCACCGGATTCCGACCAACCTGGCCAGATTCTGGGCGAATTTGTGGGACCGTTAAAAGCACTCCTTCGGTCAAAAATTCGAAGGTTCAAAAAACCACAGTTTGTTTTAATAACAAATAAAAACAAAAAATATATATAATAAGGGTGGCGGGCCACCAACCCCGCCACCCCAATGCTGAACCATATTATATATTAATAAATGTTATTGGGGGGCGGGTGGTCAGCCCCGCCACCCCCGCGAGTGTCCACATTATACAACAGGTATATTAAATGGGGCCGGGGTTGTTAACCCCACCGCCCGCCGACATACACATGGCATGGTTTTATACGGGGCGGGCCGCCCAATATGGGTCCGGCCCCCCACATCACATCAATGGTTCAATGCTATTTTTTTAAATGGAATGTGGTTTAAACAAAAAACAAACAGTCGGCCTTTTAATGGAGGGGTCGGGATTTGACCACCCGACCTCCTCCCAAACAAAGCGGATCCGTAACCAATCCGCCTAACCATCTCTTTGGGAAGTCCGCCAACCTTTTATTATTTAAACCTTCATTCATTTTTGCGCCCAAGGACGGACAGGAGCGGGCACGGAACACGAGGCAGTGGAACCTTGAGCAGTGTGCAGGAGGGGGCGGAACCATGATCTGAGCCATTTTTCCAGAGGGGCCAGATTTTCACTTTGTCCGATTGGGGCAAGTTTTATATGGATTCAGCACTACTCGACGCCACAAATCCAACGGTGCTGCCCATTTTGTCATCATAGGTCTGCAATTTTCGGCCATTTCCAGATTGGGCAGGTATAAGGGTGTAATTCCTCATTTTGTACTTGTACTTTCATTTTTCCATTTAATGAAAGCAGGGCCTCCCCACTATTAGAGCAGGGCCCGGAGACGTAGTCCCTCCTGGACGAACTAAGATATCAACTCTTGTGTCTTCGTGCATGATGTTAATTGCTTCTCTCTTTTTCCGCTTATGCCTTTAAAGTTTCTTGTTTAAAAGCTACAATTTTCACATGTTAATTCTTTTATACATCTCAAACAAAAGATTTTGGATCAAGTGGTATTGGAGCGGGTGTTTGTAGATGTGAATTACATGTTTGTATGCTAACAAGAAGCAGGCTAAGAAGAGGCGAAGGGACGCTACAGGCTTTTGATCCCGAAGTAGGACGTGCACGTCAGAGAAGGAACATGGGAGACGAAGATCGGAATGAAGAGGAGCTCAATTTCCGCAAAACTTTCTATACCATGGCAGATCGAGTAGAGAGACTATTCTCTAGACTTGAAAGGTTAGAGAAAATAGGAGATCATTCTTTAGAAGGGCAAGGTTCAGCGCATGGAGATGGTGGAGGAAATCCACCCCCTTCAAAAAATGAAAGTCCTTCCTCCTCTTCTAACCATCATAATAAAAATTCTGGAAATGCATCTAACAAGCCTTTCTTTAAGTTAGATGTTAAGTTTGATCTACCAGTATATAATGGTGAAAGTAATGCTGAGAAGCTTAACAATTGGATTAGGCAGCTTGAACTCTATTGTAGGATCCAGTAGATTATGGAGGACGAGGCGAAAATCCAATTGGCTTCTCTTCGATTGAGTGGCACAGCTCTCATCTGGTGGGAGAGAAAACTTCGAAGCAGCAGTAACTTGGGTAACCTTCTTTCTTCCTGGTCAGATTTTATTACTGCAATTAAAAATCAATTCTATCCCTTAGGTTACAAGAAGAAAGCCTTAATGGAGTGGCAGTACCTAAGGCAAGGTAAAGGACAAAATGTGCAAACCTTTACTGAAGAATTTCGAAAACAGGCATTAAGTTTGGGCATCTCATTAGATTCTCCTGAAGTTGTAACTAAGTACATTGGTTCATTGCATAGTTACATTAGACATTCGTTGTTAATGTTTGAACCTACTACCATTGACTCGGCCAGTGTGAAGGCCATTCATCTTGAAAACAGGGGCAGAAATGATAAGGACGATCATTCAAAGAAATCGCTTTCCAAACCTTCAAATGGCAAATTCAAAGGGAAAGGAAAGGGAAAGGAAAAGAAGACGGTGTCAACAAAGAAGGATGAAGGAGAAAAGCCTTATTGCACTCACTGCAAAAAGGAAGGCCATGACGACGATCATTGTTGGAAACTTTGTCCAGAAAAGAAGCTGAAGAGATATGGAGGAAAGGGTAAGCAGAAGACGGTAGCAACCGCACAGCAGGACCTTGGATCCGACTCAGGCGATGAGGCATTGATCACAGCAGCAGGGGCAAAAGGTACTCATTCTCTTCATGATTCTGAATCACATGAAAGCACTAGTTCATCAAATGAGCCTCTTTCTAATGAACGTAAGAGAATTGAGTTGTTTCATATTAGAGTTGTTATAAACCATGCAAAAGTAGAAACTCTATTTGATTCAGGCTCTCAAGCAAACCTTATTTCAGAATCCTTGGTTAAAAATTTAGGCTTAGAAGTTAAGCCTCATCCAAAACCTTATCCACTTGGATGGATACATGATAAAGTGAAACTAAATGTAACCAAGCAATGTAAGGTAAAATTTGTTATTGCTTCTAAGCTGGTAGATGAAGTAGAATTGGATGTAATACCATTGGATATCTGTGGCATTGTGTTGGGGAGTCCCTATCTTTATGATAGGAAAGCAGTTTTCTTTCGACATGAAAATAAATACCAAATCACTAAAGATGGGGTAGAATACATTGTAAGAGCTCATCAAACCAAAGTCAGTGCCAGCCTTGTAAGTGCAGGACAGATGAAGAGACTGGTAAATTACAGCAAGGGGTGTTTGCTCATGGTTGTGAGAGCAAAGGATGAAGAAATAACCGATGCTTTCCGGGGATGTGATCCGGCTCATAAACAGGAATTATGTGATGTTATTTCTAACTATGATGAGTTGTTTCAGGAACCCAAAGGTTTGCCTCCAAAACGAGGGATCCAACATGAGATCCATTTGCAACATGATGCTCCATTACCAAACATTGGTATGTACAGGATGTCATCCATCGAAATGGAGGAAATCAAAAAACAGGTACAGGAACTGTTGAACCAAGGGGTCATTCGGCCAAGTACTTCTCCTTGTGGCTCGCCGATCGTGTTAGTGCCCAAGAAAGATGGCACATGGAGGATGTGCATGGATTATCGGGCACTAAACAAAATCACGGTGAAAAATCGATACCCTCTCCCTCGCATTGATGATTTATTAGATCAATTAAAAAATGTTGTTTATTTCACCAAATTGGATTTGCGTAGTGGTTATCACCAGGTCAGAATTGCAGAGCAGGATGTGTGGAAAACCGCCTTCAAGACCAAACATGGGTTGTTCGAATGGATGGTGATGCCATTCGGACTTTGCAACGCTCCAGCCACATTCATGAGGGTCATGAATGATCTTTTTAGGCCTTTCATTGATGAGTTTGTCCTTGTGTATTTAGATGATATTCTTGTATTTAGTAGGACTTGGGAGGAACATGTATGCCATGTAATCAAAGTTCTTGATGTTTTAAAGAAAGAACAATTGTATGTAAAGTTGTCAAAGTGTGAGTTTGGGAAAACCTCTTTGGTTTACCTTGGTCATATTGTCGGTAATGGTCAATTAAAAATAGACCCCTCAAAAGTCGAGGTGATTGTAAATTGGCCTAAGCCTACCAATGTAACATAGGTCCGTAGTTTTTTAGGTGCAGTACAGTACTAGAGGAGGTTCATTTCCAACTTCTCCGTTATTGCATCACCCTTACACACTCTGACAAGTATCAAACAAGCCTTTCAGTGGGGAGGAAAACAGCAGAAGGCCTTCGAAGCACTGAAAGAGAAAATCAGCACCGCACCAGTCCTGGCTTTACCCGATCTCCAGCAGCCTTTTGAGATCGAAACCGATGCCAGTGGGTACGCCATGGGAGCTGTACTTTTGCAGCAGAAGAAGCCGATTTGTTAACATTCGGAGAAGTTCTCCTAGGCTGTAATAAATTACCCCACTTACGACAAGGAATTGTATGCCTTGGTCCAAAGTGTGAAAAAGTGGAAACACTACCTGATTGGCAAGGAGACCATCATCCATACAGATCATCAGCCCTTGCAATAACTTCAGTCACAAACCAAGCTACAACAATCTCGTCATTTCAGGTGGATGGGGTTCCTACAGCAATTTCATCTGGTAATAAAGTATAAGAAGGGCACTAGTAACAAAGTAGCAGACATGCTCTCTCGCCCTCCTATCGCTGCTTCTATTATTTTGCATAATGCATCATTGTCTTTTGAAAGTTATGTTGAACAGTACACTAACGATGATGACTTTAAAGAAGTTTATGCAAAACTAACTCATGGTTCATAGGTGGACAACTATCATTTGCAGGGGAAGCTGTTGTATCACCTTGGTAAATTGTGCATACCCACAGCAGAAAGAGTACATGTAATTCGAGAGGCGCATACCTCTCTTGTGTCTGGTCACTTTGGTGTTGAAAAAACCTTATGTCATTTGCAAAGGCTTTGTTTTTGGCCCCATATGAAAAACATTGTAACCCGTTTTGTAAAGGGATGTGTGATGTGTTCTGTTTCAAAGCCCTCTAATAGAAAACTCGGGCTCTACACACCACTCCCTATTCCGGGTCGTCCATGGGAAAGTGTGTCGATGGATTTTGTAGGAGGTTTTCCTATGTCAAGAAAGGGTCATGACTATTTGTATGTTGTCGTCGACCGCTTTAGCAAAATGTGCATATTGATGCCTTGTAAAAAGCAGGTCACTGCTGAGCAGACTGCTTCTCTTTTCTTTCAGTATGTTTGGGTCCACTTTGGGTTGCCCACGTCGATTGTGTCAGATCGAGACTCTCGTTTCCTTGGAGAGTTTTGGACCAGCTTGTGGCGCATGATGGATACCAAGTTGAAGAGAAGCACGACATTCCATCCACAAACTGACGGACAGACAGAGGTCGTTAATCGTACCGTGGTACACTTGTTGCGGGGCTATTGTAGCAAACATCCCAAGTTGTGGGATGAACACCTTCCATATGTGCAGCACGCTTACAACCGAGCAGTGCATTCCTCTACGCAGCGTTCACCTTTTGAGACATGCTTTGGTTACTTACCAAAGGACCCTTTCGACATGATCTATGGAAGGGATGAAGATGCAAGTGGGCGTGATGACAGGGATAAAGCACAGCGGTTCATTCAGCGGATTCAGACGATTCACCAAGTAGTGCAAGAGCAGTTGGAGAAGAGTCAGGCCCGATATAAGGCCCGACATGATAAGCACCGAGTTGACCATCAATTTCAAGTTGGCGACAAAGTGTGGTTCCACATTAGCAAGGATCGAATGAAGGGAGAAGGTAAGAAATTGCGACCAATCCGGTATGGTCCCTTTACCATATTGGAGAAGATTGGGAATAATGCTTTCCGACTCGACTTGCCGGTATACATGCAGATGTACTCAGTTGTGAATGTTGAAAATATAAAACTTTATGAACCCCCATTGATTATGGACACTGAGGAGGTAGGATCAGTTCCTACAGTGGATGACTTTGCACCAGAATATCTCGATGAACTTCCAGAGGACATCATTCTCGATCGAAGGACCAGGACTTCGCGACGAGGAGATGTGGAGTATCTCCGTGTTGGTTTCAAAGGGATGCACCCAAGTAAAGCCAAATGGCTTGAAAAGGAGAAGGTGAGGGAGCAATTCCCTCACTTGCCTGTTGATTGATGAGGCTTTTGGGGTCCAAAAGCTCTTTAGTGGGGAGGAATGATCCAGGTGGATTAAATAGGTACAGGTACAAATGGCTTGAGTACAAGGCTCAAAAATCAAAGTGTTTGAAAATCCTTCGAACCAAGTTCAAGTTGTAGATCTCGAAATTCTGAATCCAACGGCACAGACGGCACTCAATTCCGAGTCCGAATGAAGGAGTTAGGAGCAGTCAAAGTTCAGAGGTTGACTTGGTGATGTGGCAGACTAAGGAGGCAACAATTTTGCTGAAACCCGGCCACCGGATTCCGACCAAGTAGATCTCGAAATTCTGAATCCAACGGCGCAGACGGTACTCAATTCCGAGTCCGAATGAAGGAGTTAGGAGCAGTCAAAGTTTAGGGGTTGACTTGGTGATGTGGCAGACTAAGGAGGCAACAATTTTGCTGAAACCCGGCCACCGGATTCCGGCAAACCTGGCCAGATTCTGGGCGAATTTGTGGGACCATTAAATTCACTCCTTCGGTCAAAAATTCGAAGGTTCAAAAACAAATGGTTTGTTTTAATAACAATTAAAAACAAAAAAAATATAAAAATGGGTGGCGGGCCACCAACCCCGCCACCCCATGCCGTAACCATATGATATTAAAAATATAATGTTGTTGGGGGGCGGGTGGTCAACCCCGCCACCCCCGCGGTCCACTCTACCAACAGCCGGCCATATATAAATATACGTGGCCCATTTGCATATGGGGCGGGCCGCCCAATATGGGTCCGGCCCCCCCACGTCACATCAACAATGTTTTAAAATATTCAACGGTTCAAACGAAGGTTTTAATATGTAATGCATTTCAATGCGGTTTTAAAAATATACAATGCAGTTTGAACAGTCGACTTTTTATGGCGTGGTCGGGATTTGACCACCCGACCTCCGCCCAAACTTTTCGGATCCTCAACCAATTCGGCTAAGGGCCGCTTTGAAGAATCCGCCCGCGTTTATTTATTTAAACCCTCATTCATTTGTGCACCCAGGGAAGGACGGACAAGAGAGGGCACGGAAAACG